>JAKUCV010001642.1:0-106311 GCA_028386065.3 Turnera subulata | reverse complement strand
ATAAGCTAGGGTCGTACCAGGTTATCAACCTGTTCCTGGTGCCAGATCAAAAAGAACCCGGGATCAACATCCCAATATCAAACTCAGGGATCAACATCCCAATCAAACCGGCATCAACATGCCCATCACAAGTAACCCAGATCATGGCACCACAAAACAGTCACAAACCATCCGGTCGTACCTCTACTTACCACGTGACAATTATATTACCGTCATCAAAAACCAAACTCAGGGATCGACATCCCTAACCAAAATACCGAGGATCGACATCCTCATCACAATTCATTAATTATACCATTATACTTAGTGTCAAAACGACTCAGGGATAAACATCCAAAAATCCAACTTGGGATAAACATCCCGACCACAACAATCAAGACCACGGGATAAACATCCCGAAACATACCAACAATGCAATAAGCAACAAAACACAATAACCGAGTAATATAGGCACATATTGAAGGAAATCCATCCTCACCTTGGCCGATTACTCAACTCCGGAAACTATGACCGGTCCGACGCCGGCTCCTCGGGAAACTGCCCGATATCCAAAAACCTATACAACAAAATCATACATACACATAAATGCACATAAGAGTATGTCATGATGCCAATCTACGAATTATTCCCATCCCGATTACTTATCTTTTATTTATTCTCATTTACCGAAAATATTTATCCAAACGTATTTCCGAATATAATTTCGGTACTATACTTTAATTAAGACTCTTTTTCAAAATATTTTCATAGAATAACTATAATTTTCCAAAATAATAATCATCATAATTTTTCTAGAAAAACACATTCATATACTTCAAATATATACATATTTCCAAAATACTATAACTCATACTTACCATTTTATTATTAAAATAACTATAACATATTTACCTTAATTTCCCAAAATAATATGTCTAAGTAATTATTTTCTAAACAAAATTATATACTAGGTATGCCAAAATAATTATTCCCAAAAAGTGTAATTATGTAAGCTATATTTTTTTTCCAAGATTATATATTTATTTTATAAATATATTCCTCTTTTTTTTTTCCAGATTTTATTTTTTTTATTTTTATTTTTGGACTGGGCCCGTGAATAGTGCCAGGCCATGAACAGTACAAGACCATGTACAGTGTCAGGCCCGTAAACAGTACTGGCCCGAAACAAGACCAGGCCTGTAACAGTACATGCCCGAAACAGTACCAGGCCTGTAACAGTACAGGCCCGAAACAGTACCAAGCCTGTAACAGTACAGGCCCGAAACAGTACCAGGCCTATGTAAAACTATAAAAAAATGCCCAGCCCACGTGAATAGTGCAGCAGCCATGCACAATAAAAGACAGCCCATGCATGGACTGTTCATCTTCTTCACGGGACTTACCTGCGCGACGCGGCACGACGAGACGACGAGCGAGGCGGCACGACGCAACGAACAGGCGAGGTGGCGCGAGCGGTGACTGGCACGGGGAGGAGACAAAGATGGCGGCTGCTGGTGTTGCTGGTGAAGGGCGGCAATGTGAGGAAGGAAAGGGAGGGTGATGCCGGCTCGGTCGGTGGTTGCGTCGTGGGATGTGGACGGCTGCTGGTGGCGCGTTGCGTCGAGGAAGACGAGCTGGGTGCTTCTTGAGGCGGCGAGCGGCGCGAGGCTGGGGAAAAAGGATGGCGGGTGGTGGTCGGTGGTGGTTGGTGTAGGACGGCGTGGGAGGAGATGGAGGAGGAAGAAAGAAAGGAAGGAGGGTGTGACTTGGTAGCGGCGGTTCACGGGAGGAGAAGAAGAAAAGAAGAGGAGGAAGAGGAGGGTGGCGGGTTTGTGGTTGCTGTTGGTGGTGGTGTGTTGAGTGCGTGGAGAAGGAGAAGGGAGGTGGCTCACGGTGGAGAAAAGAAAAGAAAAAAAAAGAGAAGAGATGGGGATGGTGAGGAGGCAGAAGGTGACTGAAAACGAAAGCAGGGAGGCAGGTCACGGGGAAAAGAAAATAAAAAAAAACTCACAAGCGTAATAGGGAAGGGGCGGCTGCGTGACCCAATCATGCAGTTGTGTCCCGACCGGACCAGAAAATAACAGATACCCCCTTAGTTATTTTCCGATGTGATTTTCCGAGAAATTCCGAAACCCGAAAAATCCCAACTTAGTTCCGAAAAATACACGGGAAAATCACGAGCGCGGGAAAACCCTCGGTTTCGAAAGACGACTCTCGATTTACCTTGAATTAATTACCCAAGATTAATTCAATAGTAAATCACGGTAAAACAATTTCGACAGTCCCGGTAAAAATCAAAAATTTAACCCGGGCTGTTACAACAACTTCGGATCATGAAGGTTATAACACCATTAGATGGGAGTCCGAATTGGTTGTGGGACATGGGCCCGAGTCTTACACACACTGCTCAATTTTGATAAATAAAACAACAATTTTTAATCTTGCAGTGTGAACATTTTTTAACCTCATATGTATATGTTTCAATTTTAATTTTTACGCAAAATGCTAGAGGGATCATCAGGGGCGTGCGTGTGTGCCTGGGAGAGAAAAACCTTTTTTTTTTGTCGAAAAAAAAAGGCATCAGTGGTGTCATCATCACCCCGTCGGTCTAGGCCCCGGTCAATACCGGTTACATCTTGGCATTAGACCCTCTTCATAGGAGAGACCGCCCAACCGGGGCACCAACGGACACCCTCACCTCCTACGCGTCATAATACCGGGGAATCACCGGGCTCAACGGCCAGCACCCCACCGCTTGGAAGGCCATATTCGGCCGCATCACACTATGGGGCTTGACTGGAAGCGCCAGGACTCGAACCCGAGTCTTAGAGATGGCAGGTTGAAGGCCTTGCCACTGGGCCACCACCCCGGTGGTCTGGGAGAGAAAAACCTGGATGCGAGTCTTAGAGATGGCAGGTTGAAGGCCTTACCACTGGGCCACCACTCCGGTGTTCTGGGAGAGAAAAACCTGGATGCGATACCTGGATGCGATACCTGGATGCGATAGCATATTTCAGTACGAAAAAAAAAGAGTAACTTTACACAATATAATCAAATGACCTCTCCGATTTGGTGTCCATGTCTTTTGCTATTGGGCCTCCGCTAAGGCACATTTATGTGCTTTGGCGCAACAAGGCCGAGGTTGAACGAAAGGATTTTTTTTGGAAACAATCAGATGGTATTTTAGGGTTTAGAATAAATCTACTTCTTGTCTGTCTACTTGAGTTTTAATAGAATAACGAATAGCCCCGGTCTACCACCCCAAAAAAAGGGAGCCCGATGCAGTCCTACTTATAACAAGCGGAAGAGGAAAAATAAAATATATCTTCGGCTGGGTTTATGCTATTGCTCGCTCAACTTTCAGGATTGTGCTTTTAGGTATGGCAATTCTCTCTTTGTTTTCGTTGATTATATTGTAATTGTCTTTTTTGTTCTTTGACTTGTGCATTGTCTTGCAATATGTAGTAGAAGTAAGGTTTGAATGGCTATTAGAAACCGATCTAGGGCATTGTCTTTTTCTGTTCTAATTAATATAAAGATAGCGTTGAACACAAAAGAATAAGATAAGGAAGAATTATTAACTCGCTTTCAGATTAAACGTAATGATACATTGTAAATTAAAAATAGTCTTTTGCATAATCAAAATCCCTAGGATTTTTGCTACTTTTGTGTAACACTTTAGGGTTGGAAATTTTGTAATTTTGTGGTTAATTGTCATCACAAAGTATAGTGATAATTTTGTCTATTAAATTACAATATGAAACTAGGTAAAACGTGTGCGGATCGACCAAAAAAAGTGGTCCAGTGCACCCATATGAGAATCATATCGTGATTCAATCACTAAAAGGAGAATTATAAGAATCTTAGTGTAATTATTCCATTCGTTTTATTATGTTTTTATCATATCTTACAGTTACAGTTGATCTTTGCAATCAGTGTGTTAATTTACCTAGGAAAATTGATTTATCTCTCTTTAACAGATACATATCACCCAAGATGAGCCGCCGCTTGAAAAAGCAACGCGAAAAAGATGACTTAGGGTACCGCAGAGCGAGAACCGATGAACTGGAAACCGAGAATCTGAGGCTAAGGCATAAAATATTTGAATTAAACGAGGAAAAAAGGAATAGGAGAGCAGTTTTTTATGGGGTGCAAGAGTTGGAAAGGGAGAACAAGAGCTTGAGGGATCAGATATCTGAATTAGATGACGGAGGAGGAGATCAAGACAAAAATTTTGTGTGTGAGCGCTTACATCCCAGTAAGCCATCATCTAAAGGCCAACCAAATACTCAAACTTCAATAGCTGCTTGTGGAGTTTCTCCAATGGATACAATTGTTAATGCATGTACTAGAATTGTCTGCGGCATTGAAGACTTTGCTCCGGATGGGAATGGCTCCAGGGAAGATAAGAAGAATGAAGCCTGCCTCCGAGCATGCCAACAAGAGTTGACAAGGATCTCAAAGTAGAAGTAAATTACTTGATTTTACAATACTATCTATTATCCATTACTCCGCCAATCATCAAAGTGACTAGTTGATGACAATCCTTTGGATTTTATAATAATATGGTCAATTGGATCCTTGCTTTTTTTTTTTTCCTTTTTCTAATCTAATGATGAGAATTCTTGAACACTTACTCGGATTAAAGCGTAATGATACACTGTAAATTAAATAGTCAATTTTTTGCAACTTTTGTGTAATATTTTGGGTTGAAAGTTTTCTGTTTAGTTGTTACCATAAATTAGAGTGATGACTTTGTTTATTAAATTACAACAGAAAAAGTAGTCCACCGCACCAACCAAACCATATCTTGATTCTTTCACTAGGAGAATTATAAGAGTCTAGTGTGATTATTCATTCTTTTTATTACTTATATTTTTAGTGTGTTAATCTACCCTTGATGTTTGGAAAATTATTTTTATCTCTCTTTCTATACAAGCAGGATAAATATATCACCCACTTTCTCTTCAAACACGAGGTAGATTTTCTCATAGCGAGAGGCGATGAATTGGAATTAGAGAATGTAAAACTGAAGGATAAGATATCTAATTTAACTGAGGAAAAAAAAAACAGCAGGACAGATTATGAGTTGGAAAGGGAGAAGAATATGAGACTGAGGGGTGAGATACTTGACTTAACTGAGGGAGAAAAGTTTCAAGATGAGACGAACCTCACCGACCGTCCCTCTTGATGGGTAATCTGTAAATACCACTGTAAGCGCCCGTTGGGCCCGATAGTTTGCCCTGGCCCTGGACTGGGAGAACCTCCCCTCAACCTAAACTTTTCAATACCAAAAAAAAAAAAAGTTTCAAGATGAGAATTTTGTGTGCGAGCCAGTATATATTTCGGGGAAGACGAGGGATAAGATTAGGCCGTCCGTCATCTAAGGGCCACACCACAATCCAAATATTGAGACTTCAATCCGAGTTTCTCCCATTGATATATACTATTGCAACCTCAAAGCAGAAGTAATTTATTTATTCGATTTACAATATGTATCACCCCAATATATGATCTACTCTTTATTATTACTCATTTATATGATGTACGTTTTATTGAAGTGATTAGTTGATGGCAATCTTTGGATTTTATCATTATTACAAAAGTATGACGTTTTGAATTGGGTGAATTGAAAGTGTTTCAGTACTATTAAGTGTTGTTTTAACTCTGCTGAATTCCTCAAATGGGATTTGGTTGATTTTTTTTTTTTTGATGAAAACGAACCTTTACTGATATTGAAACAACCAGGTGAGGCGGGTCATCAAAGAGATGACTTCCACACCTCAAATACATCACCTAGTGAAAAAATAAATACAAAGTTATAGTTAAAAGCAAATACACGGTGAACCAAAGTCTACTTATACCATAACAGAACGACACACAGGTCCATTCCAATATAAAATGTTATATGCCCGAATAAAGATGGCCGGCAAGTCATAAACAAAATTTGGTTGCCATCTTTTTTAAACCACATCAACGATCTAAACAGGACCAACTCCAGCATCCCCTCCCAAGCCTCTTCTCTATCTTCAAAGATCTTCTTATTCTTTGTTAACCATACATTCCATATAACAACGAAAAAAATCACCATCCATGGGGCTCTTGCTCTATTTTGATCAACCAGACCCATCCATTGAATAATTAAATCCTCTAAATTGCCAGGGGAAACCCACCTAACCCCCCACCACTCACATAGCTTGCTCCATATACTCCATGAGAATTTACATTGATTTTGCAGAGTTTTTGGGGTAGGCTAATGGATCGCGATATCACTGGCCAGTTTCTAGACATTTTTATCGCCTTTTTAAGAAAAAAAGTAGAGGAGGAGAGGAGCATGGATGGATGTCTGGGTGCGCATCCAGACACTTTTTACACTGGAACATTTTTTAACCTCATATGTTGTTTACAGACATTTTTGCACTAGAATATTTTTTACCCGGTTTTCTATTGCAAAAAGAAAAAACATCTCCATGCTCACCCAGCCCAGACATTTTTTACGGACATTTTTTAATATTTTTTACCCGGTTTTCTAGTAACTGAATGTTTCAGTTTTATTAGCAAAAAAACGCTAACATGGTTTAACAGAAATACGCTATTGGGCCTCTTCCAAGGCCCATAGGTTGAACGAAAGGATGTTTTTACATATGAGGTTAAACGAGGAAAGAGACTTGGAACAGAAAGAGAGAATTGTCATCCAGACATTTTTTACACTAGAACATTTTTAAATATTTTTTACCCGGTTTTCTAGTAACTGAATGTTTCAGTTTTATTAGCAAAAACATGCTAACATGGTTTAACAGAAATTCGCTATTGGGCCTCTTCCAAGGCCCATAGGTTGAACCAAAGGATTTTTTCAGTAACAGGGTATTTTTAGGGTTTAGATTAAATTAACTATTTTTCTATTTGAGTTTTAATAGAAAACCGAATAGCCCCGGTTTACCCAATAAAAGAAGGGAGCCCTATGTGGTCCTATTTATAACAAGCGGAAGAGGGAAAAAAAAAAAAAACATCTCTGCGGCTGGTTTTGTCAACTTTTAAGGGTTGCGCTTTTAGGTATGACAATTCTCTATGTCTATATTGTTATTGTATTTGTTGTTGTTTGCCTTGTGCATTGTCTTGCAAGATGCAGTAGAAGCAAGGTTTGAATTGCTATTAGAAACAGATCTAGGGCATTGTCTATTTCTTTTCAAATAATTATAAAGATGGCGTTGAACTCAAAAGAATAAGATAAGGAAGAATTCTTAACTCTCTTTGAGATTAAAGTTGACGATACACTGTAAATTAAAAATAGTTAACTCTCTTTGAGATTAAAGTTGACGATACACTGTAAATTAAAAATAGTCTTTTGGATGATCAAAATCTCTAGGACTTTTGCGACTTTTGTGTAATATTTTAGGGTTGGCAATTTTGTGAGTTAGAGTGATATTTTTGTTTATTAGTTTACAATATGAAACTAATTAATTAGGTAAACCAGTGGTCAACACTTGTAGTATAGTGGCATCTCCTTGAATTGGATTCCAAGGAGGCCATGGTTCGATCCTAGTAGGCCGAATTGAAGGGGAAAGGGAATTTGGGGTTGAAGTTTGGATTATTTATATAATTCCGATGTAAAAAAAAAAAACTAGGTAAAACGTGTGCGGCTCGACCCAAAAACAGTCCAGTGCAGCCACATGAGAATCATATCTTGATTCAATCACTAAAAAGTATGGTTGTGAGAATCCCAGTGCAATTATTCCATTCTTTTTGTCATATTTTTATTATATTTTACGGATGATCTTGGCAAACGTGTTAATTTACTTTGATGTTAGGAAAATTGATTTATTTCTCTTTCTAGATAAACAAGATACAAATCTCTCACTTTTTTCCTCGAAGATGGGCTGGCCTTTTTCATTTGGCTCGACAAAGCGCCGAAAAGAAGAATTAAGGTACCGCAATGAACTGGAGATGGAGAATATGAGACTGAGGCATAGGGTATTTGAATTAAACGAGCAAAAAAGGAATAGAAGAGCAATCTTTTATGGGGTGTACGAGTTTGAAAGGGAGAATATGAGGTTGAGGGATGAGCTAGATGAATTAAATGAGGAAAAAGAGGATAGAAACACAAATTTTGTGTGTGAGCGAGTAGTTTCCAAAGGCCAACCAAACACTGAAATTGTTGCTTGTGGAGTTTCTCCAATGGATCAACTCGTTAATGCATGTGCTAGAACTGTCTGCGGCATCAAAGACTTTGCTTCAAATGGAGATGCTTCCAAGGAAGAAAAGAATGAGGCCTGCCTCCGATCATGCCAGGAGGAGTTTTCACGGATCTCAATGTAGAAGTAAATTATTTGATTTTACAATATCTATTATCCATTACTCCATTAATCATATCGTGACTAGTTGATAACAGTCTTTTGGATTTTATAATAATATATTTGGTCACAATTGGATTGGGTGAATAAAAAGTGTATTAGTACTATATAATTGTCTCATTTTTTTTTTTCCCCGATTAATCCAGATCTAGATTCTGGGTCGCGACCGGGTTACGTTGAGTGAGTATTTCATGGAAATTTTTTGTGTATAACTTTGCTTAAAAACATTACTTAATCGGATCCAAATTACTTTGCTTAATTTGTGCACATATCACTACAAAACCACAGTGATTTTCAGTACCCATCCATGCATGATACATAACAAGGGCTTGTTATTGGCTGTTATTGGGCCTTCGCCCAAGGCTGATTCGTGTTCTTGTGCAACAAATATGATTTAGGCCGCATGGACCTATACGTATTATGACTTTTCGCTACGAACGAGAAAACAAACGGCCACATTGTTGATAATGTTGAACTAATTCAGGCAGCAGCATAAAGTATATATTGCGTGGGTTGACTGAATTTGGGATAACAACTAGTCCTATATTTTTTTCCCAAATCTCATTTGAGTCCTAAAAAAGAAAAACGACTCATTTGAGTCCTAAAACGTTTAAAAAGTATATTAAACGAGTCCCCGTCAAAGTTTCCGTCTATTTCATGCTTACATGGCAGTTATATGTATACATGGAAAATGATAAAACGTAAAGGAAATAACCAAAAAATCCTAAATTTCAAATCATTAATTAATGAATATAATTAATAATAATTAGTCAACGAAATAATTACTAATAATAATTAATAATAATTAATGACAATCAATAACAATTAATCACTATTCCCCCTTCTCTTCCTCCCCAAATTGAAAACCCACCACCGTCTCACCTCACCCGCCGCCACCCTTCTTCTTCCTACTCTCAAATCCATCTCCAACATAAATCCCCTCATCCACTTAGTAAACTTTCCCCTCCTCCGCCGCAGCAGCAAAGAATCCGAGCACCACCTGCACAAATCCATCGACAACACAGCTAGCAACCACATCCGGCACGGAATCTGAAATGCCCCAACCCGTATTTACCGTACACAGTAAACACGTGTCGGAACTGTGACGACCCAACCCAAACAAGCCCAGCATACGATGTATACAACAGATATTCGAGCTCAACAGCCCAAAGTAAAAACAACAATAATAACTCGACCGGCCCAATGGCCCTATAATATCAAAAACTGCACAGCGGAAGACTTAATAACTCACACAGACACTGTATGCGACCCATGATGCAACTAATGGATCCGAGTCCTGTCCAAGGGATGACGCCGCAGCCTGTCTGGAATGCAATACACATGAACCACAAATAACTCAACCTACGGGATGAAAGCCCGCAGGTGAGGGGTGAGTCCGAAGTGCCCACCGGGTAAAACCCATAAGCAAATATACATATACAACAACCGTAAATTCCCAAGTCACATCACCAACAATTAACAAAGGTTCTCACGAACCTTAAATGACACACATGTGATTCTAGACACGCTATTCTAATTTTATTATCAGGGCCCCTATCACTAGTTAAATGATGGTCGTCGCCTGGTAGTCAAGCTAGCTAGCCCGTGGACCCCGCCCTGGTACCTCCACGTAATAACTGGCACAGACAGGGAGCAGACCCCAAGCACACTCTCCCCCAGCGCCTAAAAAAAAATAATCGGTACAGACAGGGAGCAGACCCCAAGCACACTCTCCCCCAGCACCATAAAATAAGACTACCATCTGGCTGTTCCAACATTTAACTGTGATTTACTAGATGTCTAAGTGTTTCCATTTTATTATTTTCTTTTCCCTCGGCTAGTTACTACATTTCTATCATCCAACCATTATCTGATTATCCCGAGCAGGCTCGCAGCCTCTCCGCTCGTCTGGATAATAATCAATACCAAACTGTCATCACATAATAGTACCCCCGGTACTCAACTCACTCAATTCTGCAGTCAACAACAGCAATAATCTTACTTATATCCACAATTCCAACATCATCGATAATATCAACAGCAACAATTATCAACTTAATTCATCACACAACAAACCATACACAGCCACAAAGTTTCATACCAGCAAATGTCACATATAGCAACCAAACAGCAACTTGATATCACGGGATGTATATAAATATTTACTTAACCTCACCTTAGCCTGTTACTTAACTCTGAAGATCCTCAACCGGTGCCAAAGCCGGTTCCACAGCAACTGCTCGTTATCGTCTCCTATATAACAAATAACAAATGCACACATAAGTTGCACAGTAAATGACA
Source organism: Turnera subulata (assembly GCA_028386065.3). Classification (NCBI taxonomy): domain Eukaryota; kingdom Viridiplantae; phylum Streptophyta; class Magnoliopsida; order Malpighiales; family Passifloraceae; genus Turnera; species Turnera subulata. Next base: position 95,680 of record JAKUCV010001642.1, on the reverse strand, counting down.
TGCAAATGACAACTAGTATTGTAACCGTAAAATGCTAGCCGACTCGGTTATCGTCTCGGGTTATATTCCGTTATCCTCATCATTCACCATTTAATTCCAAGTCGAGAATAATATATACTATTCCAGGTATTATTCCAGTATTATATTTTGATATTCCTTTCCAAGGTATTTTTCATGAAAATAATTATTTATCATATCATATGAAAATATAATTAAAATAATTTTATGAAAATGATAACGTACATATACATTTCCAAAAATTATTCCCAAAATAATTTTCATAAGAATTATACATATTTTTTCTTTCTAAAAAGTATTTATCGTAATATAATTTCCCAGAAATTATAATCATATATATATTTATATATATATATATTCAAAAGATGTTTTCCATAACATATCTATACCTATATATTTTTCAAATCAATATATTGTCTCATATTTACTTTCCAAAAAGAAATACATTATATGTCAAAGTAATATACCCATTATATATATGTATTCCAGAATAATTATTTCCGGATAATATAATTTATATAAGCTATTATTTTTTTCCAGGAATATATATTTTATTATTTAAATATAATTCGGACTGGGCCAAAAACTAAGCCCAACCTCAAACCCCTAGGGCCCAACTGGTTTAGCCCACGCCCAGGCCAAACCCAGCCCACAACTCAGCCCGCGACCCAACCAGAACTCGGGTCTACCCGACCCGCAACTCACTCATCCGGATCACCCACACCCACGGGCTCACCTCGGGAGAAGCAGAGGCGGCGGCGAACGGACGAGATGCACACGGGACGGCGAAACCGGGCGTCGACGGCTGCGAGGAGGCGACTATCCGCTGGTGGTGTTCGCCGGAAGCAGCAGCAAATAGGGAGGATCCGGGCGGCTTGCTCGTCGACGGGTTTGGATCTCCTCACGGCAGCGCTGCTACGAGCTTTCGAGACGGCGGCGCGAGCAACAAGCAGCAAGGCGACGAGGAGGCCGGTTCACTGCTCGTCTTGGCTCGGCGTCGTTGTCGGGTGGAAGGGCTGAGCGTGGCAGCACGGTGAGGAGGAAGGTGACGGTCGATGGCTTGGCGGCAACTCCTCCTCCCCCTTTTCCTTTTTTTTCCCGTTTTTATTTTCTGACTTATTTTCTCTCTTTTTTTTTCTTTTATGTTTTCTTCTTCTTTTTTTTTTCCTCTCTTCTTCTTTTTTTTCTCTCCCTCTCCTCTTCCTCTGCCTGTTTTTTTAAAAGCCTGTGATTAACTATTCAACCTGTGACCGCCCAATAATGCAGCTTATCTGCATCATGGAGCGAGTCCGGTCCGGACCAGAAAATAACCGATACCCCCTTAGTTATTTTCCGGTGTGATTTTTCTGAGAATTCCAGGACCCGAAAAAATACCAACTTAGGCCCGAGAAATCCACGGAAAAATCACGAGCGCGGAAAAACTCCCAGTTACGAAAAACGACGCCCGATTTATCTTGAATTAATTACCCAAGATTAATTCAAAGGTAAATCACTGTGTAACGACTTTAACACTCCCGGTAAAAATCCAAATTTTTACCCGGGCTATTGCATTCTACTCCCCTTAAAAAGAATTTCGTCCCCGAAATTCCGTCTTATCCATGGGTCCTACCACGATAAGCTTCTGGCACACTCCGCCAGGTGTCCAAACTCGACCCGAGATACCACTTATACCCTTAGGTGACATCTCGTCCTCTATAAAAACCGAACCTCATGACTAGCAAACTCACACACAGCCATGGACTCTCCACTGAGAACAAGGACGACCTCAGACTCCGAGGACAACAGCTACATCGGCGGCACTGCTTTCCCGACAAGCTCCGATGAAGAACCTCCCAAGAAGCGGTTCAAAACCAACATCATCGGCCTGAAGGAACACATGGTCGTCTCTCGAAGACACCGGAAGAAGCGTGCTCCCAAAGAAGCTGAGGATCGAAAGGGCAAAGCGACGGCTGAAAGCAGCACACCGCAGCAAACTCTGACGCAGCTGAACGTCTCACTGAAGAAGATCAGCTCGGCGGTGTTGCAGATCGAACTGGCGTGCGCGGAGCTCTTCCCTCATATGAAGAACATCCAAAAACTTGTAAAAGACTTAGAGAAGCATGTAACTCAATAGAGTACTTCTTCTCAGTTGTAAAACTATTATGAAATAAATAAAATAAGTTTCCTTTTAAAATCAAGACTCTTGTTAAGTTATGAAAACTCTTGCTAACAGAAAGTTTAAAACATTTCAAAGCAAAGCAAAATCAACAATATGAATATAAAATCAAATATAAATAAATTAAAAATTAAATCTCGTTTAACAAAACCAAAATATAAAGAAGTTAAAGCAAAACACGTTTCCATGATCGGTGCTCGTGTCGGACGTAAACACTTTCGAACCCAAGAAACGTAACACGTGCAACTAACGGTGACGTCTGATTCCCTCGTGAAAAAGATATCCGTTAACTCGCACGGTGACGATCACGAGAGCGTCCTGTGTCCCTCGAAAGAAACGTACCCACTTGTTCACAAATTCCGCATGAGCCAAAACGTCTGTCAAGTCTCGCATCTCTCCACGGTGTCCAAACAGCTGTAAACTTGTCGCACATACGCTCTACTCGAGGTATGGTCCCATCAGTCTAGCCTCAACGGTCACGGATGCATGTGATAAAAGATGCAAGAAAAATATAGAAAGGTCATAAAAAGAAACGCCAAGGTAGCCAGGGCGTCAGAAAATCGTGAGTTAGAAAAGAGCTGAAAAACACTGGCACGGTAGCCCGAAAAACGTATAAAGTAACAAAGTAATAAATGAAACAACGGCAAATTTTCAAAAGCAAATCTTGAAAATCGAAAACAGTAAACACGCTTCCCATAAGAGTATAAAAGACGGAGCGGTGAGGAGTAAACCATCAAAAGCATTAAAAGCAAACAAAACATCCAGGCAACCAAAACCACAACACTCAAAAACAAAATACCCACTCGTCCAAACACGATGCCTGCTCTATCTTCCGTTTTCTTCGTCGAAGGTGCCAACCTAGGCAGAAGGAACCGACTGGCCTACAACATGGTCAACGAGCGTGCTGAAGAGCTACCGAACGAGCTCGGCAGAATGCCGCGTCTGGTCTTTGTCGACGAACTCTACTCATCGCGGTTCTTCGTCACTCCGATGGAAGAGGTGTTCTTCCTAGGACCATGGCACTCTGAGGACCTCCTACTACGGATCGGCCAACTCCATCATGTTCTTCATCTCCGAAAGGCTTCAGGAGTTCAACCTAGAGTCCACTTGCCACTTCCTGGAGCAAGGTACCTACTACCAGCTCTCGATGACGGCTCAGAGCATGCCCAGAGTCACTTGTCTGCCAGTAACTTGGCCAAAGGCCCGACTGTTGGTGTGGAACTGCAGAGGGTCGCAAGGCGTTCCCAGGAGTTCTCGCGTATCCTGAGGGACCTGAAGAACCAATACAAGCCGAACATGGTTCTTCTCACGGAGACCCAATGGCAGCCTGAAGATGATCATGGTCTCATCCCACTCCGGTTCCCTCAAGCAAACCGGTTCGAGCTTCCTGGTCAGGACGGCAGAGGCGGCATGTGGTTCTCGTGGAGCGACAGCATCCAAGTCAACATCAACAACGACCCCACTAGCTTCAGGGTCAATGTCGTTCCAAGGCGTTAAATGTATTTTATTTTTTATAAAAATATAAAATATCAATTTAATATTTCTGTCTTGCAATCAAAATATTAATATTATTAATAATATTTGTATTTCCGCTTATCTATGGCATCATTACCTCATATGTGTATGTTCTGCGACAGCTGGCGTCCCTTGACTGGATCCATAACGCACTAACTAAATGATACAAATAATAAACAAATGGAGCGAACTATGCAAACAGGACAGCAAACACACAAAGACTGCCCAACAAGACCTAACGCCCGCTCCGCTACCAAAATGAAACGCCCCGACCCGTATTTACCGTACACAGTAAACACGTGTCGGAACTGTGACGACCCAACCCAAACAAGCCCAACATACAGTGTATACAACAGATATTCGAGCTCAACAGCCCAAAGTAAAAACAACAATAATAACTCGACCGGCCCAATGGCCCTATAATATCAAAAACTGCACAGCGGAAGACTTAATAACTCACACAGACACTGTATGCGACCCATGATGCAACTAATGGATCCGAGTCCTGTCCAAGGGATGACGCCGCAGCCTGTCTGGAATGCAATATACCTGAACCACAAATAACTCAACCTACGGGATGAAAGCCCGCAGGTGAGGGGTGAGTCCGAAGTGCCCACCGGGTAAAACCCATAAGCAAATATACATATACAACAACCGTAAATTCCCAAGTCACATCACCAACAATTAACAAAGGTTCTCACGAACCTTAAATGACACACATGTGATTCTAGACACGCTATTCTAATTTTATTATCAGGGCCCCTATCACTAGTTAAATGATGGTCGTCGCCTGGTAGTCAAGCTAGCTAGCCCGTGGACCCCGCCCTGGTACCTCCACGTAATAACTGGCACAGACAGGGAGCAGACCCCAAGCACACTCTCCCCCAGCGCCTAAAAAAAAATAATCGGTACAGACAGGGAGCAGACCCCAAGCACACTCTCCCCCAGCACCATAAAATAAGACTACCATCTGGCTGTTCCAACATTTAACTGTGATTTACTAGATGTCTAAGTGTTTCCATTTTATTATTTTCTTTTCCCTCGGCTAGTTACTACATTTCTATCATCCAACCATTATCTGATTATCCCGAGCAGGCTCGCAGCCTCTCCGCTCGTCTGGATAATAATCAATACCAAACTGTCATCACATAATAGTACCCCCGGTACTCAACTCACTCAATTCTGCAGTCAACAACAGCAATAATCTTACTTATATCCACAATTCCAACATCATCGATAATATCAACAGCAACAATTATCAACTTAATTCATCACACAACAAACCATACACAGCCACAAAGTTTCATACCAGCAAATGTCACATATAGCAACCAAACAGCAACTTGATATCACGGGATGTATATAAATATTTACTTAACCTCACCTTAGCCTGTTACTTAACTCTGAAGATCCTCAACCGGTGCCAAAGCCGGTTCCACAGCAACTGCTCGTTATCGTCTCCTATATAACAAATAACAAATGCACACATAAGTTGCACAGTAAATGACATGCAAATGACAACTAGTATTGTAACCGTAAAATGCTAGCCGACTCGGTTATCGTCTCGGGTTATATTCCGTTATCCTCATCATTCACCATTTAATTCCAAGTCGAGAATAATATATACTATTCCAGGTATTATTCCAGTATTATATTTTGATATTCCTTTCCAAGGTATTTTTCATGAAAATAATTATTTATCATATCATATGAAAATATAATTAAAATAATTTTATGAAAATGATAACGTACATATACATTTCCAAAAATTATTCCCAAAATAATTTTCATAAGAATTATACATATTTTTTCTTTCTAAAAAGTATTTATCGTAATATAATTTCCCAGAAATTATAATCATATATATATTTATATATATATATTCAAAAGATGTTTTCCATAACATATCTATACCTATATATTTTTCAAATCAATATATTGTCTCATATTTACTTTCCAAAAAGAAATACATTATATGTCAAAGTAATATACCCATTATATATATGTATTCCAGAATAATTATTTCCGGATAATATAATTTATATAAGCTATTATTTTTTTCCAGGAATATATATTTTATTATTTAAATATAATTCGGACTGGGCCAAAAACTAAGCCCAACCTCAAACCCCTAGGGCCCAACTGGTTCAGCCCACGCCCAGGCCAAACCCAGCCCACAACTCAGCCCGCGACCCAACCAGAACTCGGGTCTACCCTACCCGCAACTCACTCATCCGGATCACCCACACCCACGGGCTCACCTCGGGAGAAGCAGAGGCGGCGACGAACGGACGAGATGCACACGGGACAGCGAAACCAGGCGTCGACGGCTGCGAGGAAGCGACTATCCGCTGGTGGTGTTCGCCGGCAGCAACAGCAAACAGGGAGGATCCGGGCGGCTTGCTCGTCGGCGGGTTTGGATCTCCTCACGGCGGCGCTGCTACGAGCTTTCGAGACGGCGGCGCGAGCAACAAGCAGCAAGGCGACGAGGAGGCCAGTTCACTGCTCGTCTTGGCTCGGCGTCGTTGTCGGGTGGAAGGGCTGAGCGTGGCGGCACGGTGAGGAGGAAGGTGACGGTCGATGGCTTGGCAGCAACTCCTCCTCCCCCTTTTCCTTTTTTTTTCCCCCCGTTTTTATTTTCTGACTTATTTTCTCTCTTTTTTTTTCTTTTATGTTTTCTTCTTCTTTTTTTTTCCTCTCTTCTTCTTTTTTTTCTCTCCCTCTCCTCTTCCTCTGCCTGTTTTTTTAAAAGCCTGTGATTAACTATTCAACCTGTGAACGCCCAATAATGCAGCTTGTCTGCATTATGGAGCGAGTCCGGTCCAGACCAGAAAATAACCGATACCCCCTTAGTTATTTTTCGGTGTGATTTTTCTGAGAATTCCGGGACCCGAAAAAATACCAACTTAGGCCCTAGAAATCCACGGAAAAATCACGAGCACGGGAAAACTCTCGGTTACGAAAAACGACGCCCGATTTACCTTGAATTAATTACCCAAGAGTAATTCAAAGGTAAATCACTATGTAACGACTTTAACAGTCCCGGTAAAAATCCAAATTTTTACCCGGGCTGTTACAGAATCCACAAAAAACTCCATCCACAATACACGGCACCATCACCACCATCCTCAACCACCGTCGGATTCACCACCAATCTCCATCCACAATTAGACCATCCACCACCAACATTACACGCCACCATGAACACAAGACATAACCACCAGCAAATTACCACCAGAGGAAACAAAGCAAATCATGTTGTGCGCCCGCCGTTAAGAAGGAGTCCGTCGCCGGAGAAGGCGAGGAGGAGATGGATCTACCCAGATCCGGTTGGATCTGCACCTGACCCACCACCTCCATCAAGATCCCAAAACTGACTTTGGGACACACCTTCATCGGAAGAGAAACCGGAGCAAAGGTCAGCGCCTACCCACCTTCAGCTAGTGCATGCACGACGAGGCTGCTGAGGAACCTTGTCGTCAATGCTGCGCCCACCGTGCCTACGAGAGCCGCCGCGTGCTTCTTTGTTAGGCATGGCTCATCTCCTTGTGGCTCATCCCCTTGCCGGAAAGTGGAGGAGCATTTTGGTGCCCACACTTCTCTTCTTTTTTTCTTTTCTTGGCTGGTTTTAGACACTAACCTCTTATTTGTCTTGAAAGTATAGGTGTTTCTGACGTGGCATGCTCTAAAGCTCTGGTGTGGAGCTGATGTGGTGCATGACAAGTCAAGGATAACAGCCATGTCAGCAAAAAGATGACGAAAAATTGGACGGAGACTCAAATGGTGTAACTTTTGAATATTATAGAACTCAAAATAGGGTTTTTCCTTTTGAGGACTCAAATGAGATTTGGGGAAAAGATATAGGACTCCCGGAGTTGTTATCCCGTAATTTAATTATGAACATATTTTTGTCTATATCAGTTTTCTTTCATACTTTTTTTTGGCAACTTAACTTTTTGTAGTAACAAATTAGTAACTTAACTTTTTAAAAGTAACAAATTAGTAACTCCGTTATAACACCGTTAACACCAACTCCTAGTCTCATGGTGCGCGCGTATTTAAACTTGATTTTCATATATTTAATTATTTTTAATTAAATTATCAGTATTATATATAATATAGGTGATAATGTTAATTTATCTTTTAAAAAAATTGATAATATTACTAGTAAAAGATGGTAGATAAATTATTACTTTTTTCTAGAAAATTATCCTTTATAATTTAAAATTTTATATAATTTTTTTATTTATTTAGATTTTATATTTTTTATAATAATTTTCTACATTATTCTCTTACTTCTAATTTTTTTCTTGTATAAAATTTTTTATTTTATAATATTCATATAAGGGAGGGGTGCAGCTTTGTTGTTTTTTATTTGATTAGTACTTGCGACATCACAACATCGTCTAGCTAGGATTTTTTTTTAAAAAATAAAAAGAAATAAAAAAGATGTGGAAAAAGCATGAAAAAGAAAAAAAAGAAAATCAAGTTTAAACACGCGCACATAGTAACTGTTATTAACGGTGTTATTACGGAATTACTAATTTGTTACTTTTTTTTTGAAAATCAAATAATTTTCATTTCAAAAACTTGGTTAGGGAAAGACCCTAACAGAACTGTACAGCCAAGATTAAGATACAGATACCGAGTCCAGTAGCATGTACAAAAAGAGTCTATAAGCTATGACATGTTTACAAAACTTGGTTAGAGAAAGACCCTAATTTATTACTTTTAGAAAGTTAAGTTACTAATTTGTTACAATAAAAAGTTAAATTGCCAAAATGGTATTGAGTTAAAGTTAAGGTTAGTGAATTGAAATTTTGCCAAAAAAACTATATATAAGTGAGATGTCATTTCACTCATTTGGATGAAACTAATTTAATGGAAATGCCACAATATTATGAGGGAAACTTTATCGTAAATAGAAGAAAATACCAATAATATTCAATATCATTACTACGAAAACTACGCCGTATTGAAAAATCAACAAGGGCAATTTCGGCCACGTCTGTTACTGATTTCAAAGCATGGATGTTTTTTTTTTTTAATTATTTGTTTACATTTCTTCAAGTGGCAAAAGCATAACAAAAGGAATAAACAAAAAGAACTGAAAATCCGATCTAAATCTCGGCATTGTCGAGTCTCTCCGAAAAGAGAAGCCTTCCTCTTTTCGTTTCCACCATCACCAGCTCACTAAGTTCCACTCACTGCAAATCTCATGCGATCCAATCCAAGCCAACAGCCAAACAGACCCTAACATTCCTCCTCCATTCCTTCCAGATCTGAGGGAGGCCCGATTCCCCCCTGACTCGCTCCCCTCACTCGCCCTTCCCCTGACTCGGGAATGGCTTCTTCGGAAGCCGATTCCCGCTTAGCCCAGGTGGTAGCCCCAGCCCTAGAGAGAGTCATCAAGAACGCTTCCTGGCGCAAGCACTCCAAACTCGGCCACGAATGCAAATCCGTCCTCGAGCAGCTCACTTCCCCTCCCAAACGGCCCCCTCCGGACTCCGCCGACCCGGAGGCCTCCCTCCCGGGCCCTCTCCACGACGGGGGGCCCACCGAGTACTCCCTCGCCGAGTCCGAATCCATCCTCAGCCCCCTGATCAACGCCTGCTCCACGGGGTTCCTCAAGATCGTCGATCCCGCCGTCGACTGCGTCCAGAAGCTGATCGCCCACGGCTACCTCCGCGGCGAGGCCGACCCCTCCGGGGGCGCCGAGGGGAAGCTGCTGGGGAGGCTCATTGAGTCGGTCTGCAAATGCTACGACCTAGGCGACGACGCGATCGAGCTCCTCGTCCTGAAGACGCTCCTCTCCGCGGTTACCTCGATTTCGCTGCGGATACACGGGGACTGCTTGCTGCAGATAGTCCGGACGTGCTACGATATTTACTTGGGGAGTAAGAATGTGGTGAATCAGACCACCGCCAAGGCCTCGCTGATTCAGATGCTGGTGATCGTCTTCCGGCGGATGGAGGCCGATTCCTCCACGGTCCCGATTCAGCCGATTGTGGTGGCCGAGCTGATGGAGCCCGTGGAGAAATCGGATGCGGACGGGTCCATGGCGATCTTCGTGCAGGGTTTTATCACCAAAATCATGCAGGACATCGACGGGGTGTTGAGTGCCGGCACCCCGAGTAAGGTTACGGTGGGGGCGCACGACGGGGCGTTCGAGACAACTACGGTGGAGACCACCAATCCCACGGATTTGCTTGATTCCACGGATAAGGACATGTTGGACGCAAAATATTGGGAGATTAGCATGTATAAGACGGCGCTGGAGGGGCGGAAAGGTGAATTGGCGGACGGAGAGATGGAGAGAGACGAGGATTTGGAGGTGCAGATTGGGAACAAGTTGAGGAGAGACGCGTTTTTGGTGTTTAGAGCACTGTGTAAACTGTCCATGAAAACGCCACCCAAGGAGGCATTGGCTGATCCTCAGTTGATGAGAGGGAAGATTGTGGCTCTGGAGTTGTTGAAGATCTTGTTGGAGAATGCTGGGGCCGTGTTTAGGACTAGTGACAGGTATGGTGTTTCTTGTGCTTGATAGCGATATGAGAATTTCAGGTTTTACCTCTCATTCTGCACCCGCTTTTAGTTTACATTGAGTATAATCTATGAAAGCTACCATTTTCTGAACTGTTCTGAACTATTAGCTATACTAAGCTTATTGTGAAGGTAGCATAGGGATGCGGAAACATTGATAGGATACTATTGACACAACCAGGAATATTCAGTGGTTCCAGATTACTGCCTCTGTATTATGGATAACAGCTTTCATTTTCTTGAATGCTAAATTTACATCATTCTGTGTTCCGTGCTTGAGATTAGGTTGGAGAAGTTATAACTTTGACTTCTGATAAGAACCTGCATTCAAATGAATAAATGCTGTGGAAACTTCTTAGAGGCTCGTTTTTGCTTGGGATTGTTTCTACTGGTCACATGAGCTGCTTATGTTACTGGACAGAATGTTATATGCATTGCTTACTCTCTAGTTGGTCAGCGGACCTTTTCTTGTTTTGGAACTGTTATAATGGTGAAGATAGGCCAAGTAACAGGATGATTCGGTGTTTTTTATCAACCAAATCAAAATGTCTTCCTCTTTTCTAATGCCATATTATCGTCTTCATGGTGCTCTTCTTGACAATTGTCACCATGTCTATCACCTTTCTCAATATAATAAATATTGCTAGGATTGGTTCTTACACATTTCATGTTTTTCTGTATGTATTTCTACAATGATGAAGGGGTCTCTCAAAGTTATTTTTGATAAGCTGAACATGCTGTTGTTTGGACAGGTTCCTGGGCGCCATCAAGCAATACTTGTGCCTTTCATTGTTGAAGAACAGTGCTTCAAGTCTCATGATTATTTTTCAACTTTCTTGCTCAATTTTCATTAGTCTGGTGTCACGGTTTAGAGCTGGATTGAAAGCAGAGATAGGAGTTTTTTTTCCTATGATTGTTCTCCGAGTGCTGGAGAATGTTTCCCAACCTAATTTTCAACAGAAGATGATAGTTCTTCGGTTTTTAGAGAAGTTGTGTGTTGACTCACAGATCCTGGTAGATATATTTATCAACTATGATTGTGATGTCAATTCATCAAACATATTTGAGAGGTATGGGGTGTTTTTCTTGTAGAATTCAGGTTCTCGGTAACTAATTATGAGTAGCATTGAATGATAACTGCATGTTCAATTGGTAAAGTTCTGTTTTATTTTCAGAATGGTCAATGGACTTCTTAAAACTGCACAAGGTGCCCCTCCTGGTACAGTCACTACGCTGTTGCCACCACAGGAGGTAACTATGAAACATGAAGCTATGAAGTGCTTGGTGGCTGTTTTGAAATCGATGGGAGACTGGATGAACAAACAATTGCGCATTCCAGATCCTCATTCTGCCAAGAAATTTGACGCGGCTGATAATAGTCCTGAATTGGGAACTCCTCCCTTAGCAAATGGGAACGGGGATGAGCCCATTGAAGGATCCGATTCTCATTCTGAAACTTCTGCTGAAAGCTCTGATGTTTCGAGTATTGAGCAACGTCGGGCATACAAGCTTGAACTTCAGGTAAGTAGTTGTGGAGTATTAACAGCAGGTTGTTTTGTTTTGCTTATTTGCTGGTCAGAGATATCTGATTTGAAGTTTGTGGCAGGAAGGTATATCCCTTTTTAACAGGAAACCTAAGAAAGGGATTGAGTTTCTTATCAATGCAAATAAAGTAGGGAATTCTCCAGAGGAGATAGCAGCTTTTCTTAAAAATGCATCTGGTCTGAACAAGACTATGATTGGTGATTATCTTGGAGAAAGGGAAGAATTATCTCTGAAAGTAATGCATGCCTATGTGGATTCATTTGACTTTCAAGGCTTGGAGTTTGATGAAGCTATAAGGGTCTTTCTGCAAGGCTTCAGGTTACCTGGTGAGGCTCAGAAGATTGATCGAATAATGGAGAAGTTTGCTGAGCGCTATTGCAAATGCAATCCAAAAGTCTTTACCAGTGCTGACACAGCCTATGTCCTTGCTTATTCTGTAATTATGCTCAATACTGATGCACACAATCCAATGGTGAAGAATAAGGTACTTTAAAAAATTTCGTGTTTGTCAGATATTTCAGATAGTGGCAGATCAATCCTCACCTCATTGATATGCAGATGTCGGCTGAAGATTTTATAAGGAACAATAGAGGAATTGATGATGGTAAAGATCTACCAGATGAGTACCTGAGATCATTATTTGAGCGGATATCAAGAAATGAGATCAAAATGAAGGAAGATGGTTTGGATCTCCAACAAAAGCAGTCTATGAACTCCAACAAAATTTTAGGTTTGGACAGTATCCTGAATATAGTGATTCGTAAGCGAGGTGAAGAAAATCAAATGGAAACGAGTGATGACCTTATTAGACACATGCAAGAACAGTTCAAAGAGAAAGCTCGTAAATCAGAGTAAGAACTTAACCTTTTTGTGTGCTATCAATTACTTTCTTCTTTCTGTTATTTCTGGTTAGCGATGCGCAAATCGCTGTTTTCTTGTTTTGTTTCTGCTGGTCTACGACTCTTGTTTTTGTTGTTCACTGGCTGTGGTGTGGTAAACATTGTACCTGTACCTTTTTCCTGGAAAAAGACAGGTCATATTCCTTTGTGAATTCTGCTATTTTGTATTGAAAAAATGCTTATTTTAGTTCTCATGATCTACAATGCTTGCAATTTGTAGATCAGCTTATTATGCGGCAACAGATGTGGTGATTCTTAGGTTCATGATTGAGGTGTGCTGGGCTCCTATGTTGGCTGCCTTCAGTGTGCCTCTTGACCAAAGTGATGATGATGTGGTGATAGATCTATGCCTTGAAGGTTTCCGCTCGGCTATTCATGTAACCGCTGTTATGTCTATGAAAACCCATAGAGATGCTTTTGTGACTTCGTTAGCAAAGTTTACTTCCCTCCACTCTCCAGCAGATATCAAGCAGAAAAACATCGATGCCATAAAAGTAAGTAGTTAAATTCTCATCGGATGCCATTATTGACCACATAGAATAAAAGCTGGTATGTTTATTGATCACATTTTATCTTTAAAGAGATTTCTTTTATGGAAAATCCAAAAAACGTTCCTCTGAACTGTAAAAATATTATCCAGAAACTCTCCTTCAATTCTTCACTATTTTATACTTTATGCCAATGATCTGAAAATATGATTGGACAGAAAACTGGACATGGTTGCTAGCTCTTTTTTGTATGGAAGCAAATTGTTAATGGCTAGATTAATTTGATACTCACATGGGATGAACAAATGGAAGGGGAATAGATTGTTTCTGTTCGGTTTCTCCAGATTTGTGTTTGTAAGTTTATCCATGTGTTAATTGCATATGCTCATCCTGAACTGTGTGATCCTTTTATGATGATGCTTCTGATCACCTATTATAATACTTACATTCTCAAAAAAAAAAAAATTATAATACTTGCACCACAGGCATTTACTGTTATTACTTTAGGAATTCATCAACATTACCTACAATATACATTCTTTAATTTATCCTTGGAACCATTTGGTGGTGATCTGACACTGGATTTGGGTTTACATTGTTAATAGGCGATAGTAACAATTGCAGATGAAGATGGGAATTATTTGCAAGAAGCCTGGGAACATATTTTGACTTGTGTCTCACGATTTGAACATCTGCATCTCTTGGGAGAGGGTGCTCCTCCAGATGCTACGTTTTTTGCTTTCCCACAGAATGAGTCTGAAAAGTCAAAGCAGGCAAAGTCAAATATCCTACCTGTTCTGAAAAAGAAGGGACCTGGGAGGATGCAGTATGCAGCTGCATCAGTGTTGAGGGGTTCATATGATAGTGCTGGTATTGGAGGCCATGCCCCTGGGGCTGTTACACCTGAACAGATGAACAATTTGGTCTCCAATTTAAACATGTTAGAACAAGTTGGAAGCTCTGAAATGAACCGCATATTCACACGTAGCCAAAAATTGAACAGTGAGGCAATCATTGACTTTGTGAAGGCTCTTTGCAAGGTGTCCATGGAGGAATTGAGATCAGCCTCTGACCCACGAGTTTTTAGCCTTACAAAGATTGTTGAAATTGCGTAAGCATCATGCCTCTCCTGGTTTTTTCCGGAGCTTTCTTTTTGGGCCTTAAGTGATGGTTATTTGCTCTTGAGATTATTAAATTCAATTTGTTTTCCATGCCAGGCACTATAACATGAATCGCATCAGGCTTGTTTGGTCAAGTATCTGGCACGTGCTTTCAGATTTTTTTGTAAACATTGGCTGCTCAGAAAATCTTTCAATTGCAATATTTGCAATGGATTCTTTGCGCCAACTTTCTATGAAATTCTTGGAACGAGAAGAGTTGGCTAACTACAACTTTCAGAATGAATTTATGAAGCCGTTTGTGATTGTCATGCGTAAAAGCAGTGCTGTTGAAATCAGAGAATTGATTATCAGATGTGTCTCCCAGATGGTTTTGTCTCGTGTCAACAATGTTAAATCTGGATGGAAGAGCATGTTCATGGTATGAAATTTGCCAATTCCTTACTTTGTGACAACTCTTTTCTTGGTATTTGGTGATTTTGTTGGTTTGCCATTCAGTCATTTATTAACTAACATTATTGTATTCAGGTTTTCACCACAGCAGCTTATGATGATCACAAAAACATTGTACTCTTGGCCTTTGAAATAATTGAAAAGATTATTCGAGACTACTTCCCATACATCACGGAGACGGAAACAACAACCTTTACTGATTGTGTGAATTGCTTGATTGCATTTACCAACAGCCGATTCAACAAGGATATCAGTCTCAATGCAATTGGTTTTCTTCGTTTCTGTGCCACAAAACTTGCACAAGGAGACCTTGGATCTTCATCGAGGAATAAAGACAAGGAGTCATTTGGGAAAGTGTCTCCACCTTCTCCTCAGACTGGAAAAGATGGGAGACAAGATAATGGAGAAATTGCTGATAAGGAAGAGCATCTCTATTTCTGGTTCCCTTTATTGGCAGGTAAGTTAATTGTATGGTGGTGTTTCCTATTGCTAAGCATTTGATGGTACTTCAGTTGAAAAACTTTCTTTCACCCATTTTCTTCTGAATTGCCAGTGTTTGCAGGATTATGTTGGTAAGTCATTTTTCCCTGTGGTGCAGGTTTATCAGAACTTAGCTTTGACCCTAGGCCTGAGATTAGGAAGAGTGCCTTGCAAGTGCTGTTTGAAACTCTACGCAACCATGGGCACCTTTTCTCTCTACCATTATGGGAACGAGTTTTTGAGTCTGTCTTATTCCCAATATTTGACTATGTAAGGCATGCCATTGATCCAACTGGGGGTGACTCTCCTGGAGAGGCCATTGATGATGGTGCTGGTGAGCTCGAGCAAGATGCCTGGCTTTATGAGACATGTACATTGGCTCTACAACTGGTTGTAGATCTTTTCGTGAAATTCTATACCACTGTCAATCCACTCTTGAGGAAGGTGCTGATGCTTCTGGTTAGTTTTATTAGGCGCCCTCACCAAAGCCTTGCTGGTATTGGTATTGCGGCCTTTGTCCGTCTGATGAGCAATGCCGGTGATCTATTTTCAGAGGAGAAGTGGCTGGAAGTAGTTTTGTCACTAAAAGAAGCAGCAAATGCAACACTTCCTGATTTTTCTTTCCTTGTTAATGAGGATTCCATGGCCAGGACCCAAGGGCACGGATTATCGGGACAGAATGTGGGAACTGGTTCAACAGATGAAGATTCAGAGAGATTGATGACACGCCGCTTATATGCTTCGATCTCTGATGCGAAATGTCGAGCTGCTGTTCAACTTTTGTTAATTCAGGTTGGTTTCACTTTTTTCTCTATGCTATAGAGCTTTTTCAAGTTATACATTTCATTTTATGGACGTTGAATCAGGTGATGGTGTAGATCTGTGACTTGCATGTTCTCACTTGGTGTTTTATTTGGTGACAATCAATGTTGATTGCCTCATGCCTGGCATTTGAACGAGTTCAATAATTATTTCTAGGATAGTTTCTTTTTTCTTGAATCAAAATAGTTTCTTTTTTCTTGAATCAAACTTTTTGATGCAAAATCTAGCCACCTTTAACCATTCTACTCTAGCCTTTTATTTTAATTTATTCCTTTTTACAGCGTGCAAGAGCATGTCCTGAAACTGGATGTTAATGACAAGTTAATATAAGGGGGGTGATATGAGATTGAGAACTGTCGGATTATGTCGATATTATTGTCTCTAATCTAAGTTTTCTAGGCTAACAAATTCTTCTTTTTTTCTTCTTTTATGGCACTTCTTCAAGATGCATAGATGAGCTCCAAAAATTTCAGCTTGTACCCTGTTTTAACTGTCTGCTTCATTGCCAAATATGATTTGGGTTAGAGTTGCAACAAAATGAGTATTATTGTCTAAATTATTGAGGTTACTTTTAACTGTGAATGTTTGGCAAATTATAGGATTAAAGAGTTTAGGCTGCAGTGTCCATGTTAAGTCTGAAGAAAGCTTTTGGTTCATTGCATAACATGTATGTATTGTCTGCAAAGGTAAAACTTCTATTTTATGCATGTCATTTTGAGAATTCTGTTTTTACAGGCGGTGATGGAGATCTACAACATGTATCGGCCACGACTTTCGGCAAAAAGTACATTGGTTCTCTTCGAAGCTTTGCATGACGTGGCATTGCATGCTCATGGTATTAACACAAACACCTCGTTACGTTCTAAGTTACAGGAGTTTGGTTCCATGACTCAAATGCAAGATCCTCCCCTGTTACGCCTGGAGAATGAGTCTTATCAAATTTGCCTCACATTCTTACAAAATCTCATAGTGGACAGGCCTCAAAGTTATGATGAAGCAGAAGTGGAATCCTGTCTGGTCAAAATTTGTCTAGAGGTTTTACAGTTTTATATTGAAACTTCCGGCTCTGGACAGACATCTAATTCTACCTCTGGGGACTCTCAGTGGTCAATTCCTTTAGGTTCTGGAAAACGGAGGGAATTGGCTGCTCGTGCCCCTCTTATTGTGGCAACTCTCCAGGCTATTTGTAGTTTGGGAGATGCTTCCTTCGAGAAGAACTTGACTTGTTTCTTTCCCCTTCTTTCAAACTTGATAAGCTGTGAACACGGGTCAAATGAGGTCCAGGTGGCTCTTAGCGATATGCTTAACTCATCGGTGGGTCCAGTTTTGCTCCGGTCTTGTTAATATTGGCGAGGTCAGACCACACTTTGGGATGCTTCATACTTCTTCTATCTGATTTCCTCATTTTCTTTTCCTTCAACCTTGCATTTATTATAATCGATTCGAGTTATAGGTTGGTAGTGTACGAAGAGTTTAGCCATCATTTTGGATTAGCTAGTCTTCCAAACCTTCTATAGTTTATTAAGGAGGATGCGTGGTCCTCTGTTCAGAATTCAAAGACATTGCCAGGAGTTTTGTTGTATTCTAGTCAAAATATTTTTTTTTTCCTTCTTTGCTCTTTTACTTACGGTTTAGACAGTACCATGTAAAAATGAAAATTTTCCTATTCTTCAGCATGTAACGTAGAGATCTCTCCGGTCAGGTAGTGATTCCTGTTTCTATGGCATTTTTTTATGATGATATTCTATACCTTTCTATGGAATTATCTAGATTGCCTTTCATTCTTCTTCGAGCTGAATTTGGGTCAGGTTTCGAAGTCCATTATTGTTTGTGTTCTAGAACGAACCAAGAACTTTTCTCAGGTGGATTGCCACTGAAAGAAATCACTACTCGTGGTTTTCCTTGAATGTGAAGGTCAGTGGTTGATTTTTTGTTGGTTGATGTCGCATGTAACTGAGAATGCATACTCTATAATGGGTTGTACTGTTCCTATTATAAAATGAACTATTACTCGAAAGAAAAATAAATTTATCATGTAATTGGATGAGTTCTGAACAAGAGTTATAAGTTAAATTTTTTTATGGCTGAAGGTTATGTTAACCGGGGGCCCCCACTGCAATTTACCCCGATGCATATTAGCTGTAAGCTGAAACCTTTAAATTGGCCGTTTGGTTTTTACTTGAGATTCACTAGAGTGTGTGGTGATAGAAGGGTCCAAAGTTTTGTTAGCGGAATCTTTGAGTGTTAAAATGTTCTTCAATTCAAATTGAGTAACACGATCAAACCGGAAAGCAAAAATAAATATGAAACCTCATGATCATGTATCCTCGTATTCTTATGGTCCCATAAAAGAACATCTCTTATCTTTTTGTATGTTGCCGTCCATTTGATATGCTCCTGTGGTTACGGAGAGTACAGATAAATGATAAATAACATGGTGGACCATATGCTTCTGAGAACGAACTATGCCGGCACGTTTTGCTACATTTCAATTCTCTTGGCATTCACCGGACGCGACTTGATCAACCCAGCGTTAAACCCGTCTTTTCTTTCAATGAAAAAAATCCTGAGGAGGGAAACCTATGAAGAAGACACTCACGAGAAGTACAAGGGTTGTTGTCCGCTCCTCGCGTAGGGCCTTAATTTCAGGCCTGTGCCCATAAAATTATTGCAAGCAGACAATCAGTAAACTTGGAATCAGTAAACTTGGAATTTTCAAGATTTCCTTCCTATCTAGCCAACTGCCATCATCAGCAGTCTATTACTATTCCACAACTCTTCTTTATCACTCCACCATCTCCACACACACACACAAACAAAAACAAAAACCTATGCTGGATTGTTTCAAAGCTTGCTTGAGCCCTCTAAACGGGGGAGCCAAAACCCTTCTTCATCATGCAACAACCGCAGAGAAAGCGGGTAAATGCAAGAGAAACAAGAATAGGAGGAGGTTGTCTCCTTCCAGCTTTGATTGCTTAACTCCATCATCCTTCGCGGCCATGGAAGTAACCAGCCAGTTCAAACAAGTCTTCAAGTTCATAGACGAGAACGGGGACGGCAAGATATCTCCACACGAGCTGAGTGAAGTGCTTTTGTGCCTCGGGTGTGATGACAGGTCAAAAGCTATGTGGGAAGCCGAGAGAATGGTTAGACAAATGGATTGTGATGGAGATGGGCTGATCGATGTAGATGAATTTGTGGGTGCTGTAAATCATGACAGGAAACGCGGCGGTAGTAGTACTAGTACTGGTGTAGTAGAGGAAGATGATGATGTTCTTATGGAGGCTTTTCTAATATTTGATGCAGACAGGAACGGACTGATCTCGGCTAGGGAGTTACAAAGGGTTCTGGTTAACCTTGGATGCAAGAAATGCAGCCTTCAGGATTGCAGGCGCATGATTAGAGGTGTTGACAGGGATGGGGATGGCTTCGTGGACTTTCATGAATTCCAATCAATGATGGCAGCAGGTACTATGTAGATCATCAACACATCACCATCCAACAGCAATTGATCTGTATTTTAATGGGTTAGTTTATCATTATGTACTGTTCATTGGATTAGGTTACTGTATATGTGTTGTTTTTTTCTCCATTTTGCCGTTTGCTTTCTCAAGGCATATATGCATATGTTAGAGACTGAAATAAGAATGTAA
Organism: Turnera subulata; assembly: GCA_028386065.3. Taxonomy (NCBI): domain Eukaryota; kingdom Viridiplantae; phylum Streptophyta; class Magnoliopsida; order Malpighiales; family Passifloraceae; genus Turnera; species Turnera subulata. The sequence goes on along the minus strand of JAKUCV010001642.1, from coordinate 75,991 downwards.
ATGCAAATGATGAATGGAAGCAGAACTGGAGATAGATTACTACTTTCTTGCATCTTTGGTAAGCTGAAGAGGACTCCATGACAACCACACATGTAGAAGGCTGGTTTTTCTTTATTTTCTTTATTCTGCCAAAAGAGCAGCTCATTATGTGAGGAGGGAGGAGATTTTCTTATCGGCATCTAAATTTTTGCAAAATCTTGAAACCTTTTACTACATGTTTTAAAGGCGAGAGAGTGAACTTTCAGTCACATGGTACAAATATCAGGGGGGGTCTCGCTTCAATCGAGAGAAGCAATTGCCTTGCAAACAACACCTAAACGGAAATGGGACCTTCTTCTTTTGTCTAGTTCGTATCTATTGATTGAAGTCTTGTAGGAGCAAGGAAACCTTGAGCAGACACTTGGGAAACTGACACATCACAAGCAAACAAAGATATGATTATCACCTACCCTTTGCCCTTTTCTTCTACTGTATAAACAATAATTGAGGTTGTTTGATTTGGTCAACCACTGGAATTGGAAATTTTGTATCGCCTCCCTCCTCCATTCAAGAGGTTCTCCATAGATTTTTCCTTCTTACCAAACCTCAAACAAGCTGTTTATGTTAGCCCTTGATTGAATTAACATTTGGCTGATGCAAGCAAACCAAGTCATGAAACGAATGTCCTGTCATTTGATGTTTCAAACGACTAAGCGCTTAATGCACACTCATTTATTCCCACTTGCCACGTTGGACCATTCCGCGAAAAGCTTAAACGCTATGGTCCAGTCAAACGGTGCCGCATGATCAAAATATTGAAAAGCCAGCGTGCCTTCAATACGGGCTTCGTTTGACAGAATTGGGCTCGCTTGTCCTTTTTTTAACATCCAAGTGAGCTTTGATGCTGAGTAGCCTTGTTTGAGAAACTTGGGCTCTCTTTTCCTTTTTAACATTCAGCTGGCTTTGATAGGAAGGGACTATGTTTGGACGAATTGGGCTCTCTTTTCCTTTTAACATTCAGCTGGGCTCCTTTGTATCGAATGGGCTGCTACTGGTCCACGATTTTGTTTCACCCCGCGTACGAATCGGGAATTTTATTCGTTTCACTTGTCAGAATCTCGAACCCAATTAATAATTTTGCCAATATTAATAAAATATATTTTTCTGGGAATATTCAGCTGATTGGGAGGAGAGTGAATAAAATATTAAAAATCACTAAATTAAATTCTGCTGTAACAGGAAAACAACTGGAGAGAAGCTGAAGTGCAAAAAGTTTCACAGTGAAAAAATGTCTATGATTAACATAAAACAGGATTTGTTCTCCTCTCTATCTTTGAGTTGGTCAAAGATATGGAGCAGCCAGTGCAGCCTCACCAATGGCTGATTACATTTTGCTCGTATGATCTATGTTGGATGCCAACTTATAATTTTAGGCAAGTTGCCTAACCAAAGAAAAGGTTGGGGAAAGCTCAAGTATTTAGGAATTTTTAAATGTTAAAACTCTTGATTGTGTGTTTTCATGAAAAGGTTGATTTAGTTTTCTCTGATTTCACACCCCAAGAGTTGATTTTGCTTTTTTAATGAGTTATTTATGGTGGATGAATAAATATTGTGCTATGCTTTTGCTGTACTTTGGCTGTGCATGTCGACTACAATCATTCTGCTTTCTTGCTTGGTTTAGGATAACTCGAATATTTTAGCTTTCATAATCATTTATCATGTCTTTCAACGGCAATCTTGTATAAGTCAAGCAGAAATCCAACACAAAACTACTCTTTCTCATGCATTGACAACTTTTTAAGAATGCGAAAGAAACAATACAATACAAATCATATATTAACTTAATAGGGGACGACGTTCTATTTCATGGAGAATTCTTAATCCATTCTCACATCATCAACCATATTTTATTTTCATAATTAACTAACAACTTGTTTCAGAAAAATCTAATTGTAGTACTTATCTGCACTCCCAAATATGTAGGAATTACCATATTTTTTAAGGAACATCTCAGCAAACCACGGTTCAGAGTTTGGTTCACCTAGTAAGTTAAAATAAGTGGCAAATGTTAAGAATATGGTCATAAAAAACAAAAGGAAACCCATGGCTTCTCTACAAAACCGTTTTCTAGTCAGTAACTGAAATTTCTAGCGGTACAATTTTGTGGCCCTAGCTGGTTCCTTGTTCGGGTAGCTGGCAAATTATTATGGTGTTTAATTAATTTGATTACAAAGTATTCAACTTTGTGCCCGTAAATGATTTAAGCAACTAGCGAGGTTGACATTTCTTGGTACAACAAAATGCAACTAAGGAGGCCCCCTGTCCATGCATTGATGTCGTCTTGTGCCTTTAATCAGAAAGTGTTAACTAAAGGTTTTTTCCAATTAAAAAAATTGTCATATAAAACAAAACGGCCTGCATCTAATTGCCGGTCAATGGGAAAAGAAATAGTTGACATTAGGCTACCAATTGTACAGTTGTTTCATCGATCATGTAATAAGGTGATGAAGTGATGGGGATGACTAAAAGAGACGATACCAAAAATCAATCACCATCAATCACATGGGAACCTGAGTTTTGGTCGGCTGTTTAGTCACTAAAATATTCCCAGTGCTCTAGGCGATTCCATTAATTAACTAAAGATCATAAGCTTTGATACAATAGGACTACTTCTTCATCCCATGGAGGAAAAAAAGCAGATGTATGTGCAACAATCTCAAGCCACTTTGAGTGAAAAGCGGCTTCTTAAAGAGTGAGCACACACACAAACATATTATGCTAGATTCGAAGAGAGAGCTAATAGCTAAGGTGACCTTCACATGGAAGTGATGGTGTGTTTTTTCTTCCTTTGATGTGGTCCATTAGCTTTACTCAAATATTTGTTTAATTTTTGGACAGGAGAATGGGTCTCATTCTGCAACATTTGTTTAATCAAAGGGAGTTGATTTAGATAACCATATTTAAATGTTGCATTAGCACCAAAGCCGCTGCAGTTTTCTCTGCTTTGATTCGTAGTTTAACTTTATCTTCTTTCCAAAGGCAAGACTATGCCTTGTGTCTTAATTTCTTGATAAGACTAGCGATATGTTCACAGAAATCAATATCTCTTTTTGTTTTTTTGAATTCAGCTTTCTGTTACCCCGTGACTGATCAACTTGTTTGAACTTGGTTTCGATGGACTTGAGAACCATCGGGTAAAATCCTTAATTAATTACCTTCTCTCAAAACAGCAAAAACTTTCAATTTGCAATCATACGAAATATTCCAAACCTACAATATATAGAAGAACCTGCAGGTCAAGTAAATTAAGTAGCGGTCTCTTACCATTTATATATAAATAGACATCTATGATTGAACATACTATCAGTCCCAATTGTTTATCAAATCAAATTACGCCATCGCTAGGGAAAGATCTTGCTCATCTCATTGGCATACAAATATAATTAGACGGGTAGAAATCATCAGTAATGACTTTAGTTTGCATGTATTAGATGAGCAAGATTATCATTCTTATTCTATACATATAGGAAATGTCAACTTTGGGATCTAGTTAGACACTGACCTGTAGCTCATCTCTTGCATAAACTTTGGTCCGCTATTGTCATTAACCATACGTTTGTTACACTGTTTAGGATGCAACTTTTAGAGATGCAAAGGTAGCACTCCAAAACACATAAGAAATGTTTTGAAGAAAAAGACTTCTTGCATGTATACATGTAGTAACGTGGAAATTGAACCAGAAGGAGACGGTCAAGTGTGCTACAATAGTAAAGATAAAGTTACCCTAGACGTGATAGCCACATATTTGTTTTTCCTTTCTGTTGCTTGCTCTTGCTCATATATGTGAGATTGGGAAGAGGTTAAGTAGCAAAATTGTGGAATGGAAGACGAACTTGGAATTCAGTACCTAGGAGGAGATCGGTGGAAGCGTTGACTGCTTAAGAAAATGATGGTTTGTTGTGTATTACAACCATAATTAAACAGTTTTATATTCAACTTATTTTGTTTGCTAGCTTGTATGCCATTAATTAGAGGGTGAGATCGGTTTGTTGTATATGAATCACTAACTATTATATTATTTAATATTAAGGTCGTTTTCCTTGTTTGCTTGTGGTTGAAAGGAAGAGAGACAAGTTTTGTTGGCTTACTAATCCGATGAGATATGAAGAAAGCAACGTGAAGCGAGAAGATAGCGGACCGGTTGTTCCGGTGAAGACCTCCCTATAGGATTCTCCATCGTCCAATCATCACCAGGTTGGTCCAAGTTGAAACTACTCCCTTACAAATTGACATATACTATAGTATTAATGAAACCAAACTTCAAGATGATAAGGCAAATAATTAAAGAGCTGGATTATTGAGAGCGCGAGAGTAACATGCTAGGTAAATATCATATTGATGTTATTATATAGTACAACTATTAACTACCTACTATACCTTATTTAGTAAGGGTATTGGAATTACATTTTCCTTTAATTTAAATTGTTGAATTATTTTACTCAAAAAAGAAAGGAAAGAAAAGAAAAGAAAGAAAGAAAGGAAGGAAGGAAGGAAGGAGGGAGGGAACTGCTGCTACTGATGGTGTCATAAATATATGTCTCAGTAGTGGAGTATGCTCCCTCAATATCCATCGGTTTTGTTTCAAGAGTGGTCTTCTTGTGCGTTAGAAATATCGAGTGTTGTGCATGCACAGAAGAAATACAGGTGCACATTGAGATGGACAAGTGGTGAATGGTAAATGGCAGAATAGGGCAAATGGGGTGCATTGAATGCAGCATTGCCCGACATAGCGCATCAAAGGGGGTTCATGGGATTCAGGGCGTGGGCGTGATTGAGATTCTGGTGGCAGTATACCCCCCCTCCTAAATAAATGAACACTTTACTAGTACTACTACTAGCTTCCATTCCAATTCATATCCCAATTCATTCAAAGGCCTCAATTAGTCCCAATCTCACTACTGCTAGTAGTAGATACTAGGCAGATTTTTTTGGCATAATATAGAGAAGTGCCGCTCGTGCTATATACATTGTCGTTGTTGGTTTAAGCAAGCAGCCTGCCTGCTGCCTCTTCTCTGGCTCACATTATTGTCAGTTCCTCAATTTTGTTAAAAAAAAAAGTGTCAGCGCCACCCACGTTCTTTCCTCTCCCTAGCTCTACTCTCTCTCTCACTCATGCCCACACGCCCCGGTTTGCGATTCAACAGCATATTGCACCATTGACGATGCAGTCAAATCACATTCATGTCGGTTCTTCATTTGACAATCTTTCTTGCTCCCTCCCACTATTTATACCCCCAATCCATTTTAAGCCCTCCTAGCCACACCATATTAGTAGCTGCTAGTAGCTAATTAGCTAGTATGCCTAGTACTGCAGGATGATACTATCATCATATATATAGCCACTCTACTTTTTTTTTCCATTCAAGGAAAAAAAGGTTGATGGTCGAAAAAAGCAGGCTTTCAAGACCAAAACCCACTTGTAAGATTTCTTAGACCATCCCCAGTGTGGGCTTCATGACAGGGCTCTATTTGCCATATCAGCAATTTAGAGTCTGTCTCACCACTGGAGGAAAATGAGAGGCTCTGTGAATAGAAGAGACCGTCTCCAAAAATAGAGACCGGGAGAGCCTGCCTCTATCTACTTCCTCTATTATTATATTATTTAATTTGTATATAATAAAAATTATATTTGTAAGATTAATAATATAATATACATATGGGTCCTCAATAGAGCCTCCGAATAGAGCCTGTATGATTGGACGATATCAGAGGCTCTAAATGTAAGTGAAGGCTCTGTCTGATGTGGCGTTGATGTGGCGCTGACATGGCAATAATAAAGCCTTCAGATAGAGCCTGGGACTGGAGATGGTCTTAGACATTAGTTGGAGCGGACTCTCACTTGTAACAAGACTATCACTTTCTTATACAGTAATACCCAATAGGGACAAAATAAAAACGAAAGTATGTCAGATTTTCCTCATGCTTTTTTTTTTTTTGACATGAGTATCTAAGATTTTCCTCATGTGGTTAAATGAGATATAACGCATTCTTTTGGTGTCTATATATGCGTAGCGCACTTTGGAACTACTAATAATCCAAGCTCTCAAATCACTACAATATGTGTGGTCTTATTGAGTCCCAACATGTTCTTCTGGGAAGTCCAAGTTGCGTACCATGGTCTATTGTAAAATGATTGCTGGAATCATTAAATTCGCCAATCAAACAAATCATCATTACTGTTTTTTTTTCTTTGAAAATGGACTAGACAGTGATAACCAAATTTGAAACCTTAGTCCCTCTTGATAACCTATAAAATTTCAGAGTAAATCACTCCATTAAAACAAATTTATTTTTCCAGTCAACAAAGAAAGAGGAGAAAAAGAAAAGAAACAAAAGAAGAGGAGGGTAAAAAACATGAAACTTTGAAGCTTCACTTTTTGTTTGTGGGAGGAGAGGACTCTCTTGCTATTGGGGAGCAAGAGGCATACACTTGCATATATTGAGAGGAATTAAGCAGAGAAAATGGGAAATGACAGAAGGACAGATATCATATCACCATCCTCAGGGAGGGAGGGAGGGAGGGTATATTCCGTCTTATATGACTGTGACGCTGCACGTGCACATGAGTTGGATGCTTTCAGGCTTCGGACAAAAACCCAACGGCGACTGACGTCCTATCATAATTTCTGCTGATCCCATTTTGTACTTCAACGAATCTCATATCCCTCCCTGTTCGTCTTCCATAAATTCACCCACAACTTTTGATCCCTTGTTAATTTCATCCCCCTAAATTCCACTCATTCACTTTTCAATGCTTATGATTCGATATCCTAGGGTAATTAATTAATTCATCTTTGAGTCTAGATTGAACAAGGATTGAAATATGACATGAATTATAAAGATGAGTCACTCACTTTTTCCATTGAAGATACGTGCTTATAGTTTTTTTTTTTCATGGTTTTAGTTTTTTTTTGGGTATAAATCAAAATTAGTTGCCATATGTTTGGGCTGTCTCTATCCAATTGTAAATAACAGACCATAGGCAAATTTAGGAGTTGGTCCAATTGGCTACTAGTAGTCATAAACAAAGTACTTCTTCCATGAAAAAACTTGACCCCCAGTATTTGTGAGAGCTGGGCTCGTAGGAAATCTTGAATGGTTTCTCTTTTCAATTTAGTGTGGGTCCCACAAGTGCAAAACACATCAACATCAATGTGTGCATTTCGCCATTCCCAGAGAGTCGAGAGAGTCGCCCTTAAGACACGCTCCCTGACTCGCCCCCATGGCCCCTTTAATTGTTCCTGTGGGCCCCCACACCCATTTACTATGACCCACCTTGACCACCCCCAACCCCCCCTCCACTCCCAAGTTTCCGCCCCCACTTCTTCCATTAAATTACAACACTGCCACTCCCGTACTCTTTCGGTTTTGACCAGTTGAAAAAAAGACCTCGAAATAAACCATTGTAACGCTACTCCTCTTCTTCAGTTCTTCCTGGGGAAGAAGAACTACAACGTTAACAAACTAAACCCTTCGGTTTCTTTCCGTTCTTCATCATATTCCCAGCAGAAACACTGTCGTTTTTTGCAGATAAAACGCTTTCCTCCTTTGTCTTTGACAGAGTTATCAGATTCCTGAAGAACATATATATCAAACCCATCATCATTTGAACTGATTAACAATTTTGATGTGGTGATGAGGACGAAACTGTTTTATCAAAGCAGAAACAAGTGCTCAACTTTTTAGCTCTGGTACATATTAACCTGAAGGGCTAAACATGAGCTTATATATGCATGTACTTGGACTTATCAGTTTTTGCTTTTATAACTTTCCGGAGTTTTGGAGGGAGATGCACACACAAAGGATCAATAATTGTGTCCATATGCAATGCAATATTTGTCTCTTCTCTGTTTACAAGAGTACTCAATGGATCCATGTTAATAAAGGGTATATATGAGGCAGCTTCCATTGGTAGCCTGCCTTTATGCACCGAGTCATCATAAGTACAAACATAAGTTCCAGGCTAAAAAAGAGCAAAGAGAAGAGCTAGGAACAGGTCAGAAAAACACACTACTACTACTACTACAACTACTACAAAGGAAGGAAGAGGAGAGAGGGAGAGGGAGAGGGTCGAGGTGCAAGCAAATTGAAGGACAGAATGATCTTATACTGCAGGCTTTTTTAGGACATAGTAGTATTTTTTTTGTGGGTCAGTAAGTAGTAGTAGTAGTAGATGATGGAGTACTTAGTACTCCCATGGTAGCAAAGAACATGGGGAATGGGGATGTTGAGGAAGGACAGGAAGGAGGACCCATGGTGTGTATTGAGGGACAAAAGAGTGAGAAGGCGAGGGCCCCACACACCGCCCACGCGCACGCTGTCTTACCAAAACTAAACCCATCATCCATCGACCCGATACCCCCCTTGACCTAACCCTAACCCAACAACACAACATAACACACTACTACTATTACTATACCCAAAAAGCCGAATCATGGAACAAAAGGGTGGTCTAGTACTCTACCCAAAAGCCATCCATCCATGTTATGTAGTAGTAACTAGTAGTAGTAGTAGTAGTATTTCTCTCCCCTCTCTCTCTCTCACACACACCAGCTCATCTCACCCTTGTGTAGAGTTGTAGTTCTTCATTTCCTCCCAAACCTTTAACCAACAACCTTAATTATCTCCATACTTGCTTCATAGGAAGAGAATAAGCAAGCACTGGAGGGTAATTTAGCTCATGAAAAAGAAACAAGAGTACTACTTAGCTTGCCCCCAATCACATGAGAGATAATATAACAGTACTGGAGAAGAAAAGATAGGGAGGTTAATGGATTCAGCTATTTCAGCTGAAATCTTGGTGGCCTTATGCTGAAAAGCTCTCCTCTTTTCCGGTTTCATGGTGAAGGTTTCTAGAGAGTTTGATCCATAAAAAAAAAACACAGTACACCTAAAGAAGACAAAGCCTCAAATCAAGGAAGCCAAAGGGACAAAGTTTCCAACCCAAGAATCCCTCTCTTCTATCCACTTGGGTGACTTGTGTATTAAATCTAATCACCGGTGATTGGCAGAAAATTAAGTACACACAAACAAGAGAGAAAATGGATCCTGTTACAGCACACGGGCGTCCTCTTCCGCCTCCTTTCCTCGCTAGAGATCTCCACTTACACGCCCACCACCAGTTTCAACAACAACACCACCACCACCACCAGCAGAACTCTGATCAAGACGATCAACAAAGCGGCAACGGAAGCATAGGAGGAGGAGGCGGCCGGGGCCAGAAGCGGGAGCACGAGGAAATCAACAACACAAACGCTGGAGTTGAAGGCAAGGAATTACTACTCCCTTCATCAACAACAACAGGTAGTGGAGGAGAAGGAGAGATCCAAAGAAGACCTCGAGGCAGGCCAGCCGGGTCCAAGAACAAGCCAAAACCACCCATCATAATCACTCGAGACAGCGCCAACGCCCTTCGATCTCACGTCATGGAAATCGCCAACGGCTGCGATATCATGGAGAGCGTGTCAACATTTGCGCGGAGGAGGCAGAGGGGGGTTTGCATTTTGAGCGGGACCGGCACGGTAACCAACGTCACCATCAAGCAACCGGCTGCACCCGGCGCGGTGCTCACCCTACACGGCAGATTCGAGATTTTGTCGCTTTCGGGATCGTTCTTGCCGCCTCCAGCTCCGCCAGCAGCGTCGGGGTTGACTATATACCTGGCTGGAGGGCAGGGCCAGGTGGTGGGTGGCAGCGTGGTGGGGCCACTCCTCGCGTCGGGGCCGGTGGTGGTTATGGCGGCTTCTTTTGGTAATGCGGCTTATGAGAGGCTGCCGTTGGAGGAGGATGAAGGAGCGGTGCCTGGAGCCGCTCCGGGGAGTGGAGGACTAGAGTCGTCGCCGCCGGGGATTGTTGGAGGGCAACAGCAACAGCAGCAGCAGCAGCAGCAGCAACTAATGCAAGATCCCAACTCTTCGCTTTTTCAAGGGTTGCCACAAAATCTACTGAATCCAGTGCAACTTCCAGCTGAGGCCTACTGGGGCACAGGTCGCCCAGCTCCTTATTAGTAACAGAACAAAGAAACTACTGATTTGTGTTCTCTTCTTCTTCTTCTTCTTCTTCTTCTCTTTTCTTTTTACCTCTTTAATTTCCTTTCTTTTTCACTTTCTGAATCAATCACCTCTATTTTCATTCTTCTTCTTCCTTTAAAAGTTAGGTATATCTTTAAGATGTTGACGGTGGTGGCACTTATCTACCTTGATTTGAAGAAGGATGTACAAATTTTATTGAAATTTTTGTGGGTTTGGGTTTTATAATCTGATGATCAGTTCTAGCTGCTTTGATCTAGATTTACGATGAAGCAGCAGCAGCTGCAGGACATGACATTTCAGTTCTCTCTCTCTATTCTTTTTACCCGATAATTTATCCTTCATTCTTTGCAGGATAAATTTTCCGGGGATATGGCATATCTGTGAGGTTCATTTCTTGTTTAAATGATATTTTTGCAAACTGTACTGTGGGCTTTAGATTCTTTTTTTTTTTTTTCATGATCCAATCAAATACATGATATATATTTGGATATAAAATTATCTAAGATTCCGAGATTTTCATCAATTTTAAACTTCAAGAAATTTTTTTATTTCTACTTCTTGGGACATCTATAATTAACTTTGCAAACATAGTACTACTATAAAACTTTTTAAAGACATCTCATAAAATAAGATAATATTGAATCATTTTTTCCCCCTTTACAATGCACAGCCTTTCCCTCCCGGGTCTTAACACAAAGTGCAGAAGGGGGGAAGCGCAATGAAGTCAGTGACAGTTTGAAGTTTGGTGGGGAAGGGGAAGGAAGTGGGAAAATCATCACATGAAAGAAAAGTAAAGTGATGGGAAGTTATGGGTGTAGGGTTGGTTTTGTTTACTCGGTTTTTATTTCTGAAATCTGACTGGTTTTTAGGGTTTTTATTAAACATTATGGAAGCTCTGCAGAGAAGAACATTGGGTACTGGGGTACACGTGCACTGCTCTGCAAAAGCTCCTTTTTGAGGCAACCAGACACTTCCATATAAAGGCAACAGCAACAGCAACAGGCAGGAAACAGACGTTGAAGCGTTAAAAGTTTCTCTTTCTCTCTTTAAAAACTGTCACTTGGCTCTGCCACCCCGAGAACACAAAGGGTAATGAGACTCAAAGAAGAATTGAGGTAAGGCAGTTAAAAAAGAAAAAAAACTTAATCAGGAAACCGTTAAGTAGTCTTCTTGAAACCCTAGCTTTTTGTTATCGTTCTTTAGGTTCTTTCTTTGACACTCACATATTAGCTAGGGTTGCTTCATTCATTTTCATCTTTCTTCCTTGGTCTCTTCTTCTTCACCATCGTTCTTTGATGATATTTCATTCAATTTACTTCATGTTCACATCATCCTCTTGCAAGGGTGTTTCTCCTTCTTCCTTTCTTTGGACGGTTTTTCCATTCCGGATTGATCCAATCGAGTCGCAGTTTTGCCTATATATACATTTTTCGCACTTAGATTCTTGACAATTTTTGCCAGCTCCTTTTCTTCAAAACGTGGTTAGCACTCCATATATATTTTCTTGAATTCAATTTTTAATTTCCTTAACAATCAATCAATGAATTAATGGGAAGCATTCAATTTGTTTGTGTATTTATCCTGGTCACATCATGATTGTTTTAGTACATTTTTCCCACCTGCCAGGACGTACATTTGTTTCGAGACGAGTGCAGACGAAACCAATGGATCGGTTTTGGTTTGTGCTTTAAATATTGCTCTTTTTTTTTTTTGAGGAACATTAAATATTGGTCTATTTAACTAATATAATTTCCTCTCTTTTTGGTTTTTACTATATTTATATATATTTCAGACTTGGTTTGTACAAGGTTTAAACCCCAATTGAAAAGAAATAAAATAGTAATATGTCACCTAGATTTTGTTCAACTTGGAAGTAATTATTAGGTGGACCGTACCTATTGTACTTTGGGAAAATGCCATTCTGGTTCTTCATGATTAACACATCCTGATTCTTTGCACTACTCTTCAATGATTAAATGTATGTATAAATTATTGTAGTTCCACTCTTATTATGTTTCCCTTTTCCTTTCTTTTTCTGGTATCTATCTACCAAATAGCTTCCAAAATGATGAGTTTTATACCTTGGTACACCCCACCTTGTAGTTCTCCTGCATATCAAACTTTTTTAAAACTGGATTTCTTTCATCTCTTTTTTTATCTGTATCTTTTGCTCTTTGATGTTGCTGTTCTAGATGATGAATGTCTGCAAACTGGCCCTTTTTGAGATTCTGCAATGGACCCTCCCCTTTAAGTTTTTAAGTCCGTATATATCACGCCTCGCGTTGCTTAACTTTCACATCGAATCAATCGATCAATATCCATTTATTGCATCCAGTTTTCCTAAACGCCCTAGAAGTTTAGCATCTTCAGGGGGAATATATGACATACATCTATCTTATTCGTCACTTAGTTACAAGTAGTTAATGGAACAATTAACTAGGGGACCTCTTGCTTAACCCTCTACACGCATCTTCTACTTACCGTGGCATAGTTAACTTGTCAGCAAATGAGAACTATATTGTTCATCTTGAAATTCTTAATCATGGAACATACATCAATCTTCGTGGCGCGCTTCTTCGTAGAGAAGTATTTTCATTTTAGTGGACGCCAAGGATCCAACATGTATAACGTTTGCTATTCGTTAAGCCATCTTATGCAAAATATATATGCCAGCATGAGATCGGGGAAGCTGATAAATGATTTAATGTTCCAATTCCCAAATGCCTACCAAGGCAACCTCCTGTAGTGGAAGAACATATTAATTATAGCCTCAACTTGTTAAATTAACTTAAGCTAGTAGTATGAATGAACTATCGGAGCCAGGAGGGAAACAGAAAATAAAAAGTTAACGATCAAGGGCAATTTCTCTTTCTTTTCTTTTGCTTTGTTTGCGAATTACATAAATTATAGTGTAAGGATCAACAACTATATGTGTGAATCTGGTAGCTAGTTTTCAATTTTGTTTTATCAATGTAGAAAATGGAGAAAAGAATTTTAGAAGTGGTCGTCTATCTATCGTATAAGTTGTTGGGCTTATTGGCGGAAACGGATAGACCAAAACCGTGTTATTGATGTGGGCCGGCTGTGGCATCTTGGATCCACCTGGGTCTACGCTGTTTTCGTTTTTTTCGTTTGACCGGGGGGGGAGAGAGATTTGGGATTTCTTAACCCTAGGCGATTAGAAATTCCATGGAAACTGAAGTGCTAGTGGTGTAGAAGACATATATTTGGCTTCTGGTTTTTCCTTTCACTCCCTAGTCGATTTTCAACACAAAAACATAACAAAAGTCAAACAAAAAGCAAAAAGTAAATAAATTATACAGGAGATTAGCTGCCGCTGACCGTGTGGTTGTCTAGAAAAATAGTTGCCGGAGAGTAACGAAAAGGCCAATTCCATGGCACTTTCTGTGTGATGTGGGCGCTCATCAATATTCTCTCTGTTCCTCAATATAAGATTTTTTGGTCTTTAGATTTTGTTTCAAAACATAAGAACGTTTGAGTATTTTGAAAAACATTAATTAATTTGTTCCATATTTACCCTTATTAATTAACCCAAACATGTTGTCTTTGTTGTTCGGATGATAAAAAGGATATATTTTATTATTAGGATAAAGTAAGGACATATTAGTAATTTGAGTACTAGAATTTAATAAAATCAGACCTCTTTAATGCTTTTCTTAAGGGTTGTGCAAAAACCTTAAAGATCTTATATTTAGGAATAGATGGAGTAATAAATGTTAATGACGACAAGATTTATTTAATATTACTACGGCTGGATAATGCCTTGATTAAAGTCAATTGCCACGGGACCCATATTTTGGCTCATTTATCGTTTAAGACAAGGATGAAAGAACTGTATTTGTAAATGATTCATGTTTTATCGGTTTAGGGACTTATTTTGCAGACTAAATAAAGACAGTTCCTGGTCTCCAATTAAAACTCAGGATACCGAAAAAAAAAAAAAAGAATTCTGTTATTTCTAGACTAATTATTACAATCTTTGTGAAATCTTTGGTGGAGTTTTCCTAGTCGCAGTCCAGTCTAACCGGTTCCACCAGACTTTGACCGAAACCGTTTCTTGCGCTCTAAGTGACCGGCCCCAGTACTCGTTTTGTCCATAACTCAATAAAAAAGAATTTGTCCTTTCATGGTTGCTTAGAAACTGAAGAATCAAAACACTTCTTCCATTGCCAATGCGACGAATCGATTGTACTATTACTAGCAATAAGACAACAATTACAAAGAATTTGACTTGATCCTACATCGAACAAAACTATTCTTTTGTCTCCATCTTACTACACTTTTGCCTGCGCCCTTCTACTACTGTTACAAAAGCATGAATGCAGTAGCTCCAAAAGGGATAGAGCTAGAATACAAAGCTACAACAAACCCAGGCCCCGCTTCTTTACACAAAAACAGCGAGAGAATTTTAACACTAACAAGATTGTTTCTTTGTAAATGGCGTTAACTAAGTACTGGGTCCTAAAACAATATATACAGCAATGCAGTGAACTTTCGTTTCTTGTTTTGTTATCTTGCACGCGGTGGACGTAGAAGGAAATGATGGTTTCTTTTCAGCATTCTATCCGTAGCCGCCGCATCTCGGCCCTGAAGGTGGGGCTCGAATTCAGAGTCCGGCGAGCGAGACTTCTTATATCCTCTCGTGAACAGTCCCTGGAGATACGGACTAGCTCCCATAGAGCACCTCCACCGATCATGTCTTTTGCATTTGCTTCTGAAATTTTAAGAATAATGGCAGTTGAAGTGGCGTTTTTTTTTTTTTCTTTAAGAGAATGGTTAGGAACAAGAACAAAACAGGAGTTTGTATGTATTTACCATGCTGTGCCAGATGGCATAGCGCAAGCTCAATGTGGCGTCTAATTGGTGCTGCTTCGTTGTTAGCGTTTTGTACAATCCATGGAAGTGCTCCATCTTCCACAAGAAGTGACCTGCCCGTTCTTGTTCCTGTTGGGGGTTGAGATGATATTAACACCGGCGATCTTACGAGCATTTCACTTCTAAAGAAATAATGGTATGATAACTAAATAGGCAAATAGGTGTTGTGGTCCAAAAATAAGAAAAGACATCAGTTAAATCATATGATTATTATTATTTTGATGGAAAACAATCCCCCTCCAGAAACAACATAGTAATACCAGGAATCTGAAGGACTAACCTTGAGTAGCAGCTCGTGACTCGCATTTTGCAAAATTTGCAATCCCGCGTGCAACTTGAGAAAGAACATCAGCATGGCCACATCTCACCATTCCTAGCAAGGCTTTTATCCCACCTTCAGACCTTAGCCTCATTTGTAATTTATCTGGAAAAATATAGTAACAAAATATAAGCATACTGTATCCAGATTAAGACCTTAAATCATAATTTTATCAGTCAAGACATAAATCATTTATAGAGGTAATGTATATACAGTAGATGTAGATTACCATTTCCACACAGATTTGCAATAGCTCCTGCAACCATACGTAATGTTTGAGGATCCTCAGCATCAGCTGCCGTCATAGACAGCAAACTTATTCCCCTTTGTGCCATTATTAGTTCTTGATTAGCTTCTGCAAGAACAGGTAACAACATGAAAACCAATGATTCTGAAAAGTAGTGGTATTGAAATCAAAATCACAACAATTTATCACAAATATAAGGATCCCTTGAGTACTGTGATAGTTGAGGGCAAAAAAGTTACAAATATCTGTACCATTCATTGCAAGATTGGCTATTGCACCAGCAGCTACTCTACGAACAGTTTCATCTTCAAAGCTTCTTAGTAGCATCAACAAGGAAGTAAGACCACCAGACTCAACGATCCTTTGCTGATTCGCTTCTGCACGGTATATAGTTAGCATAAATAAAAGTACTTAGAAATACCAGAAGGGTAAAAACAGTCTAATCATATTTCAATTATCTATGCATAAGGGGAAAGCCAAATGGAGAAGAGTAGTTGAATTTAAGATTTATATCCACGCCACTATTAACACTTAGGCTGTGGAGGGGCTTACTGACCTTCAGCTGCTAGGTTCGCCACAACTTTAACCGCATGGATCCTTACACTGGGATCTTCTGACTCAAGCAGGGACAAAATCTTTTGCAATCCAACTGTCAAATTTGGTTTTCATTCCATCAATGTTAACCACTAAGAAATTCAGACAAAACATAATTTAAGAAATTGATGCATGCAGATTACCTTGTTCACAAAGTGTGTTGATTGGAGCAATCTGTCCGTATCCAGAGTCTTTATATTGAGAATGCCTCACTTGAGACATGAGAGAATCTAGACCGCCAAAAGCATTTCCAGATCCACTTCTTTCAAGACACCTTCTGGTCTATAAAAGTACAATCAGACTAACAAGGTTAGGTCCTGAGTTACAAGTTAAGGAGAAGAGACAGCAAATTAATCCACATGACAAACTTAATGGTACAATCAAATTAATCCAAGGGAAACTGCTTAATGTTCCTAAAGCAAGTACCTGGTCAGCTTCAAAAGTCATTTGCAATAACTGACTTTGTAGGCTCTTAATTTGTTCTTCCAATTCATTTTTCTTACTGGCCTCTTCCTCCAGAAGTTTATGAAGTTTTAGAATCTCTGCATCTCCACCTACCTAGAGAATGAAATCATCCATTGCATGTTACTGATCCCAAAATTACTCCTTTTATAAAAATCACTTTTGTTGGTTAGATAGGATGATGTAAATTTAATGAGACAAGGAGTAGTGGCAGAATAGCTAACATAAAACTTAAAAATTAAGAAAAGCAAGAGGAAGACAATGCAGTATTCTGTACATAGAATATGCATCTATACCTCAGGCTTCATAAATTGCTCTAGTTGACTCTTAAGCTTGTTGACCTCCTCTTCAGCTGCCTTTCTTAATTGAATTTCATTTTCAAGCAGCCTTTTTACGTCATGAACATCCTCAGCTATCCCCTGAAGATTAAGGACAACAGAAATTGAAACAGTTGTAAGTGTATTGAAATCATTTGGCAACTCCAGTAATTCAAAAGTTAAAATAACAAAGCAATATATTGCCAATGAACTGTACCTCTCCATTGCATAGGCTATCTCGGCCTTGCTTTCGCTGATTTGCTACCATTTTCTCCTCCAACTGCTTAACTGATTCCATATATTCCATCTGGTATTTTAGCGTCTCCTTCTAAACCAACAATAGCAAAAGAACTTCAGTACATGGTGGGAACAGTCTTTTCACTATAAAGAATAAAGGTTGCTACTTTTAAAAAGGATAAAGAATGACAAGTACGGAATTGTTCTAAAGAGCTTCAAAGCTGAGTCTATTCAGCTGTTACACTGGCATGACTTGTTCTTTCCCAGATGTAAGTAGACAATTAAACCTCTTAAACAACACAAGAGCACCATAAGTGCCGGGACCTAACTTTTGGGGTGAACAAGCTAAAGTAGACACACAACACAGTGATCAGAACAGTAAGCTTCTAGTCCTTTTTACCAGACAGAGTGCACCACAATATTCATACAGTTTAACTAACCTCTAGGGCTTCTGCAAAATTCTTTTCCATCTCAGCGATACGATCCTGTGCTTCTAGGTTTATTTTTTCAACTTCATCATCAAATTCTTTCTGCTGTCTTTCATTCTCTGCAATGAGCTTGTCCACTTGCATTTCAAGCTTCCGTGACAAACTTTTGTAATCAAACTCTTCCTTTATTTTCAGCATGTTCTCGACCTTCATAGCCTAGAAAAAGAAGACAGAATGAAAAACTGTTCTTTGATGCAATATGCAACATGATATGTATATCCACAATGTCTTCATAATGACACCAGGCATAGAACCAATGCCTACGAACTTAACAAAGAACTCCAGAAACTTAATGATTCAATTGAAAACTCGTGATCAAACTCTACTTCCTCATTTATATAGCATCAGCACCTCTACCATTTACAGAAATGCATGGATGGCATGATTGTAGCATCAAAAATGAAAGCACCCATGTCAAATAAATGTACTTACCCTCTGCCCAAATAATATGGTACTTGTAGTCTCTCCTCGATGGCGAGGTGATGGTCCAATGGTCACAATTAATGAAGTTCTAGCGCTGCCTGCAATATGACAACATATGAAATAATGCATATCAGAAGACTAATAATAACATAGGATAAATGTGGATGGATATTGTAAGTCAATAATGTGCAATAAACTGAATTGATGGACTCTCACATCATTATTCATGTACACCTATCCGGAGTAAAAGAAGATATCAATGTGACCTTATTGAGACCAAGAACATCAATAACTAACTTTAGTACACACCTCCGAATGAATCTTTGAGCAATCTCGTGAGTTTTGAATCACGAACTGGCACATGAGAACTATTCTCAGCTAGCGCATTTATGCACTTCCCTAATGCACTCAACGAGAGATTGATATACTTGGCTTCCTCAAGCATATGTCCCTCGCTTCCTGAGAAGAAAAGGAGCAAGGAAAGTTTAAGAAATACCCAAAGGTAGACCAATAAGAACAAACATCAAAACTAGGAAATCCAAGCTTAGGCAACAACCAAAAGCATTCCACAGAATTTCTCCAAACAAGGAGACATAAGGGTACACAAGTAGATAAATACCATAAGACAATCCAACTTCTTTACTTCCAGTATCCTAAACTAACCACCATTCCCTTTCATTACCATAGAAAATTTTAGAAGAAAAAGAAAAGCTTAAGTACTGATATACACCTGACTTATGAACACGTTCAGAACCAGCAAGATCAACAAGAACAAGCTTGCTTCTCCGTACAATTGGTTTCGAAGGTTTGACCAAGTGAGATGAGTCATCCACTTCACTTGAAACAGCATCGTCTCTGCCCACAGACCTCTTTATATGAACCTGCACTAGCAGATTCAAACATACATCATAGGTTGCTATGGAGATATAACGAAAAAAACAATGCAACAGAAAAGAACAAAAAGCAGAAGCGATCATTACCATTAGAAGAGCATGGCTACGAGAAGATTCAGTATTTAACTTTGTATTAGCAGCAATTCTATGAGCTTCTCCTATTCTCAGCAACTCAACAAAACTCTGCTGGTCCCTGATTTCCACAAGAGTTGCCCCAGGAAGTGATACATCACCAGTTTTTGGATCTTCTACTATGGATATATTATCATTTGCCGGATCAAGGAGGTCCTGAATGGCCTCCATGTAAAGCTAGATATGTTCATCCGGAACAAAAAAGTCAGGTACACAATAAAAACCAGTAAGCAAGCTTTCACAAAGCCAAACAAGATAATCAAAACATGATTAGGTTAGAGGTTCAAGTTCAAATAGCCAGTAGCAGAAAAAAGTGACTATAACAGACAAACAGAGTTCACGCATTGAACAATCAATTTGTATACAAGAGGCCAGATTACCTGCAAATATGAGACAGAGACAGAATCTGTTTCTGGAGAAATATCCACCAGAATATCCTCCATTGCACGAACCATGATCCCACGAGCAGATGTATCATCATCACCCAACTTCCCCAGGGTAAAAGTTTTCCCTGTTCCCGTCTGGCCGTAAGCCATCACAGTTCCATTGTACCCATCCAGAACACTCTACAAAAATCATGAACCACACCAGACACCAGCTCATTATTACATAAGCCTATAGCAGAATCACATAACAAGGAGCAAAATGTACCCAAAAAATAATACCCAGGAATCATATACAAGCTGCATTGCAAATTCCCTTGCGAAGAAAGAAGGAACAAATGGAACATACCTCCACAACAGGCTTAGCAACAACTTCATAGACACGCTTCTGGGATGCAAATTCAGTGAAAACCTCATCGAACTCGTACGTATCAGCTTCCCAATTGTTCTTTCGAAGCTTCAACCTTTTAAGCTAATAGAGAGAAACCCAAAAAAAAGAAGAAAAAATAAACAATTAGCAAACCACCACAAGAAAGAAACAAACTTTATACCCTTATCTATCGAGCACATATTAGACAATGAAAAAAGAAACAATGAGGACCATACTGACCTCTGCCTGCAACTCCACGCAATCGGCGAAATCCGCGTCCGCGTGCAGCTCCTCTTCATTCCTCGGCCGAAGCCTCACTGCCACCCTAACTCTTCCGGGTACTATATAGCCAATGAAAAGACACGAATTTATTAAACACTAGAACCCAAAACTCAAGCTATGCAAAACACATTATTCGTGCAATGGAGTCAACACCGACCTCCGTCGGCGGCGGCGGCGAAGTTGCCGGTGCTGCTGCGGCGGAGAGCCGATCCCGACGAGTGAGGCGGATGGAGCCGTGACTTGAACGAGGAGGACTTGATGTTCGAACCGGGAGGCCTCACTCCTCCTCCACCACCTCCTCCTGCTGCCGCCGCCGCCTTCATGCTCCCATTTCTATAGGCCATTGCTTTGTTTTTTTTCCGGTTAAGAATCCGTTTACCGTTTGTGTTATTGTTGTGTGGTTTTTGGGTTTCTCCAGTTTCAAAAAATGGTTAGGCTAAGGCACGCGCGGGGGATGGGAGGAGGGGAGATGTATCCGCTAGATTGTGTGGTGGTTTTACTGTTTGTTTGTGCCGTGTTTGGGCTTCGGTGGATTCGAAGCTCAAACAAAATAAATCATGGGAGACACGGGCCCCACTTTGCATTCAAAGTACTTGCAATGAGACAGATATGGTCGCAGGTTGCTGTGGCCTACCCAAAAAATACTTACCTATTCTGTGTTTTTATCTTTTTTCCTTTCTTGTTATTTCAGAAACTTTTTTTTTTACCATGTAATAGTAGCGTCTTTCATTTTTCGCTTAACTTATCATCCACATTCTTTTTTTTTTTTTTCATCTAGTATTAGAGCCTTTGTCCTAACAAATTCGACTCAAATCGCTCACTTCATAATGGTAGGTGAGTCTGATAATTTTCAGCATATACAAAAGCTCAAACTCGAGACCTCAATTGAATCTCTTTTATGCCTCCATGATTTGAAACGGAGAAAATTTTAATGTGTTAGATTAGACCTGATTTTAAATTGCCTATACTAGTCGCTTTTTTTAAAGATTCCGACCCGGGGAAAGGTGGTTTTAATGCGGCGGTCGATCAATGTAGTGAGTCTCCGGGGCAGTAGTTATGGAAACAGGGAAGAAGAGCCCATTACGTGAATAGTGGGTGGTGCTTCACGTCGTGGGTGAGTGATAAATGGGGGAGAGGCTTTAGTTGACGTGTGGTTTTCGGTTTGGAAAACAAATTTCTTCCTATTTGCATAATTTTGGAGATTGGAAAGAAAAGTGGGCAAAAGGGGGAACACATATTTTTGTAAGAATTAAGGGCTTCACGCCTCAAGTTGGCCCACATGTTCCCAACAATTTTGACTCCGATAGAGACACAAAGATTGCAAATAGAGACTTTATGTCCGTGGCTCCTATGTTTTGGGCCAGGGCTGCATAGAACTTGTGATTGAAATTAGCCCTTTGGATTTTGTCCGTAGGCCCATCTGTCGGTGGGCTTTGTCATTGAAAGCTAAGATGCCGATTGATTTTGATTTGATACAACAGCCCATGCATTATTTCTTTTTTTTTTTTTTAGGTTTGGGGAGAATATGAAAATTTTTATGGATGCTTAACATTCCCCCCTCATGGGGTCGTCCAAGTTTTGATCAAACTAGCAAGACCACTTTTTTTTTTTTTGGTTACATAGCAAGACAACAATATTAGCAAACAGCAAAACGACTGTCAAAAAAAAAAGGGCAAAACAATTAAGGTTGCATAATTCTATTAATCTCTTTATTTTGATCTAAGTAGACAGGGGAACATTTTGAATTGTAAGTATTAAGTGATAGGTACATGACAATTTACATGGATTTGGACGGGTCGGATCCGAAAACTGCTGCATGGAATAATCGGACGATATATATTTTCCAGGAATTAGCTGACAGGAAGAAGGCTTGACTATATTTTTTTTCCGTTGACTCTTCAAACTACAAGTCCTCTCGGAAATTCATAGAAATTAACGCGTGGAATTTAGAGTGTACCTATACCTCAACCGGAAACTTCTGTAATAAAAAGATTATATATATACTTTACACGAATAAAAACATTGTTTGTTCCATTTATATATAAAAATTTTGTTATCGTTCTAGGACAGCAGTTAATCACGACGAAAGAGTAGCTTTCCTTAAAAATCTTGTTGACGAATTTATTTTTTTTTTTCCGCAAGTCGACACCTATAGTTCCAATTGCTTTATATTTATGTATTTTTTTTAAAAATAGCTTTATATTTCCTCGTATCATAAAACAGAAAAGGAACCTAATTGAAAATTACAGGTCGTCCAACAAATACACGTTATTACATTTTATTTTTTTAACCCACGGTAAATGAGTTGGAAAATAGAGATGGAGATGGATTTATGTTAAAGACCTCGAACCAAGGAAGGCCACCTGTCACTCCATAAATGAATAATAGAAAACCCTAGCCCCCCTAAACCATCCCCAACTCACACAGTGTAGCCGTAGCCTCCTTCCGTTGCCTTTCTCCTCCCCCTCCAAAAAACCATCCCTTCTCTAATATAGGAAACTGACGTCATGGCCGCCTCCTCCTACCGCAGCCGCAGCTCCGCTCCCCTCCGCCACACTACCGCCGCCGGTACTATTACCCCAATTTCCATCATTGCCCCCATCATTACCATTCACTGAAATCCGAATCCCACTAAAAAAAATCTTATCCCTTCTCCAAATCATCCTTATATATAGCATCCCAAATTGTTGCAGATTTAGAGTGAAAGACACAAACTTGGTTTAGCTAGCGTTGAAAGATGGCGGCTTTGAAGAGCTCCAGCATCTGCTTGAGAGATTCTGCTCTCTTGATTCCTCGTCCCAATCAGCTAGGCAGTAACAAGAGGTTCTTTTTAGTTCACCCATGTTTTATTTAGTGTTTTTTTTATGTATATATTGTCTCTTCACTAGTTAGATTCGGTTCGTTCTCCTGTTTTGTCTTTTTCTTGTTCTATTTGTATAGTTTGTTAACGTTGTCTTTATCCATTGTTTTTTTTGGGTGCAGGAGGAATAATGAGTGGAGGCCTCCACAGGCTGCCATAATTCCCAATTTCCACCTTCCAATGCGTAGTTTTGAAGTTAAAAATAGGTAAAAAAGCTGCCATTTCCTTAGTGCTATGTTTTTTTTTGTGGATGATGCATCTTATTGAACGGACGCAATTTTTATTGTATTGATGCAGTGAACTCTTATTCTCTCTTGCTTATATCCTCTGTTCTGTGGTTAATCGAACTTGTTGGTTTTGATGATGAGCATGCCTGCATTATATTTGCCTGTGCTTGCTTTTCTGTGGCGGAAGCCAGTATCAATAATTGTTCTTGCATTTACTGTATGCTTGACTATGATTTCTGTGAATAATTTTGCTCCTTCGTTTTTCGGTATGTTGCATTGGTGTGGTATTGCTGGTGTGTGTTGGAACTAAGGGGTGGAGAGAAATTGTGTGTATTGCTTTTAACAATTGGCATGGCGGATGAGATACAATTTCTATGTTTGCAGGACATCAACTGGGGACATAAAGGCTCTTAGGTTGATTACAGCCATTAAAACCCCTTATCTGCCTGATGGTAGATTTGACCTTGAAGCATATGATGACTTGGTCAATCTGCAGATTGAGGGTGGTGTTGAGGGTGTAATAGTTGGTGGAACCACCGGTGAAGGCCAATTGATGAGTTGGGATGAGCACATAATGCTTATTGGCCACACAGTTAACTGCTTCGGCGGTTCGATCAAGGTCATTGGAAACACTGGAAGCAACTCCACGAGGGAAGCCATACATGCCACGGAACAAGGTTTTGCAGTTGGTATGCATGCTGCCCTTCACATCAATCCTTACTATGGCAAAACCTCCGTGGAGGGTTTGGTTTCCCACTTTGACAGTGTGCTACCCATGGGTCCGACTATTATTTATAACGTGCCATCCCGCACTGGCCAAGATATCCCACCAGGTGTGATTCATACTATTGCGCAGAGCTCTAACCTTGCTGGTGTTAAGGAATGTGTTGGTAATGATCGGGTTGAACAATACACCGGTAATGGAATCGTTGTGTGGAGCGGAAATGATGATCAATGCCATGATGCTCGGTGGAACCATGGAGCAACTGGAGTGATTTCTGTTACTAGCAACTTAGTTCCAGGTTTAATGCAAGAACTTATGTTTGGTGGGAAGAACCCTGAGTTGAATGCCAAAGTCTTGCCTCTTATGGATTGGCTTTTTAAGGAGCCTAACCCCATTGGATTAAATACAGCTCTTGCACAACTTGGGGTTGTGAGACCAGTTTTCAGGCTGCCGTATGTGCCTCTCCCCTTGGCTGAGAGAGTAGAGTTCGTGAACTTGGTAAACAAAATTGGCCGTGAACACTTTGTAGGGGATAAAGATGTTCAGGTTCTTGATGATGACGACTTCATCTTGGTTGGTCGATATTAGTTCTATGGTTCAGGTAGTTTTGTTCTAATAAGTAGTTCGGCTTGTATTGCTTTTATCAAATCTTGAATAAGGACTATGGTTTCTTGATGTGTTGTGAAATATCAGATATGGAGATGGATGTTAAAATGTTCTTATTTCTAGTGTGGTCTACTGTTAAAATGCTTCTTCCCTTTGCTACACCGTCGACGCCATGATAAATCAACTCTGTGGGGATGTAGGCCTGGCCTGTTTGTGGCTGTGTCGCTAATTTAACACGTATTGTGGCCCAGACTCAAAAAGCCCGCAGCCCAAACAGTTTCGCCAATCATTTTTAGTTTAATCGCATTTCGCTATTGGGTCATTGATGTGCTGGATGTGAACATGGACCACGTTAGCCCATAATGGTTTTTCGCCAAAGGGAAAACAAATGGACACATCGTCTATAATTTTGGGCTTCAATCTTTTCGGGCCGAGTTCTGTTGGATTTAGGACCCATAAACAAGCAATGTAAATATTTTTGGATAAATTGATTTTGATGATTGTCGTCTGTGGTCGGTAGTATGCTAGAAATGGAAATAGAGAAGAGGAAAAAAACAGGAATAATGCTTCACCTTATATTAGTATCTTGACAATATGTCAGTAGAAGAGGTGCATATTTCTCCTTTTTTAGTCAAACAATTACTCAAATCGTTAAATGGTATTATAGGCTATGGAGATTGGAGAAGCTATATGTTGATTCTTATCCACTCCATCCTCCAAGTTTTAAGATTGTTCTTACCCATTTCCCTACAGGACACAGTTATAATTAAGGATACCGTGCATGTAATATCCACATATAGACATGTCACACACTACTCCCCCAATAAATTTTCATGAGATACAGTTATAATTAAGCCCGCAGCCCAAACCGTTTTGCCAATTATTTTTAGTTTAACCATTTCGCTATTGGGCCATTGATGTGCTTCTGCTATATGATATATGCCCAATTGGAACCATAAGTGTTTATGAGTGGCTTTTCGGCCCAAGAGAAAACAAATGGACACAAATTTTGGGCATCAATCTTTTTGGGCCGAGTTCTTCTCTGTGATGTGATTAATTGTTAGTTTCAGGACCCATAAACAAGCAATACAAATATTTTTGGATAAATTGATCGTCGATTGTCGTCGGTGGTCGGTACTATACTAGAGAATGGAGGTAGAAAAGAGGAAAAAACAGAAATAATACTTCACCTTATGTCGGTATCTTGACAATATGTCAGTAGAAAAGGTGCATATTTCTCCGTTTTTAGTATAAGCTATGGAGATTGGAGAAGCTGCATCTTGATCCTTATCCACTCCATCCTACAAGTCTTAAGATTGTTCTTCTTATCCATTTCCCTAGAGGATACTACAGTTACAAATAAGGATACCATGCATGTAATATCCACATATAGGCATGTTACACACTACTCCCCCAATAAATCTTTATGAGATGCAGAGATAAGGCCTAAAAACTAAACTTTTTCCCACCCTAAATTTATGAAACTACCTTATTAATTAACCCAAAAAGGAAAAAAAAAAAAAGAACAGAGAACCAAAAGAATAATAATAATAAAAGACAAGCTAATTGCAAGGGTATGTTCTCCCATATCAAGAAGATTAAAGTAGTCCATATCTTCCACCTATAAATTCCTGTTGCTGAATATATGTGTAGTGGTTTACTTCTAGAGAGAAACAGCCATATTTAGTAGTGGCTATCTTTGGTATTATGAGCCAAAGAGCAGTCATTATTAGGATTGGAGAACTTCATCTGGAGCTGAGACAACAAGGCTTGGTTCTCTTGGTGGAGAAGAAGGGCTTTTTTCCTCAGCTTCTCATTCTCTTCTATGATGGTTTTGTTCTGCATGTACAGTTTCATGTTCTTGATCTCCATGACTGCTTTAACGAACTCAGTCTTCTTCTCCTTTGCTTGGTTTGACGACCTTCTCCTTCTTCTGTTACATCATCATTAAACAACTTAACAAGGGAGGAGACAAAAAAAAACTAGAAAAAGATAAGATGGATAGATGGGAAACGAAGTAAAGAACCAAGAAGCAGCTAACCTGTTTAGCTTGCAACGTCGAAGGTTGCATCTCTTTGATGGGTGAACAGCAATGTATAAGGGACTGCATGGACTAGATTTTGTTGAATTTATGCACATTTTTTTCTGCTTCCTGAAAATTTATACCTACGTTGTCCGGGAAAAGCCTGGGGTGATGGTTCTTTTTGTTGGGCAAAAAGGAAGCTATGAGTATGCGAAATTTGAGATTTGTGTGTGAAGGAAGTAAGGGGAAAAAATGTGGTGTTATATAGAAGCGGTGTTGGGGTTGTATCTGCATATGAAAGAAGGAGAGAGAGAGGTTTTTCATGGTAATGATGGCATGAAGACTCATGATTACAAAGGGGCAGCAATATAGATAGGGAAATGCAGGGAAGATGAAGAAAAGAGGACTGATATCTCCTTCTTTTTCTTTGGCCTTTTTGATTACTGTTTCACAAAGTCTAAATACTAAGCTGGGTTGGAGGTGGGCACACGGAATAGGACTACACAGCCCTACAACTTGAAAGTCACCTTTTTGAAATTTTAGAAGTTTCCCTTTCAGTTTCATCAAGACCTTTTTGTAATCCCATAACTTAGCAAAATAGTTATGTACATTAATTCCTCAGTTCTCATGTGTGGTAATCATGTTGCATGATTTTAACTTTGGTACATTTCAAACCATAGGACAGGAAAATTAACTCTAGTGTTCACACAAGGTGGGGAGTTAAAAAATTTTGATGCTTCGATTCTCTCCTAGGTGTCATTTTATAGCCTCGATTCAGTCATATTCATAAATGAACCCTATAATGTTAAAAAAAAAACTATTTTCATGTTTGTAATTAAGTACCTGTTGGGGTAGGGAATCCCCCATTAAAGTGTATTAGACCAATTGTATATATGTTTGAAAAACAAATAATGTTAGTAGCAGATATGGCTAAGGGGTTTGTTTGGTTTCACTTTATAGATGTGATTATTTTCGATGTGTATTTTCAAAAGAGGGGCACAGATCGCTAGGCAACCTGGTGATTGCCAAAAAGAAGAAGAAGAACAAGAGTAATAAAATAGGAGCACAGCTAGAACAACCATTTTTTATTGAGTGTACGTGTGATGCAATACGGTTAGCAGCTCACAATGTTTGACAAGAAACAACACCGAAAAAGACAGTATAGTTGGTCTAAGTTCATCCGCTTTAATGGACAAAGATTATAGTCAAAACCGTTATCTTTCTCCTTTTCTTGGAAAGATTATAATATTTGCTGCCTTTAAGACATGCTAATAGGCATAATCCAATTCCAATTCGTCACCGGTTTGATGTTTTAATCCTACATATGGTGCCAAAATGTTCTTAATTACTTATCTACACCAAATAATTAATGTTTTTGGGCATATAACAGCATATTATATAAGTTCCCTCGAGAATCTACTGTTTAGGCACAGGAAGGAAGCTTGGTAAAGAAAAAAGGGCATTAATGAAGGTGATGGTTATGGTTGATATATACTTGATAGTTTACAGTAAATTAAAATTGTGCAAAAGGAAGTTGGCAATATTCCTCATCAAACAAAAAAGTTGGCAATGAAAAGCATTTCTCACGAGAAAGGCGTTTCGTCTTAAACTCTCCAAATTGTTCTTTAATCATTAATTCACCAATTTTGTTATTATAATCCTTCCAAGTTCAACAATTCCAAATCTGAGATTCTTCTTGTCATTATGCTTAATCATTTGCATTGACGTGAAAACACGCATAAACCCCCCGCAATACTATGAGTTGTGCGCTGACTAGATTAGCAGGTGCCAGGATTAGGACTAATCCCCGTCTGTCTTTTAAACTTGGGAACCAGATCTTATCAACCAATTAGGTTTAGTCACTTGTTTAAGTTTGACACACATGACTTGGTACGGATTATTTCATATCTAAACAACATTAGTACATTACCTACCATTCCGGATGATTCTTGGACCGGACAACATATATGCTAAGCAATTGCCATACAATAAAAATAAAACCATTGGAAAACCATCCTATTAGTCTAAGTTTTGAAGGAATTTTCGTGGAAAATCACATATGGGTACGTGAAGTGGGCCATTTGCAGAGAAAAAGGACAAGGAAAATGAATAGAAGATATTAGAAAAGGGCGATGGGGATGAGGAAGGGGAGGTTTTTTTTTTCCATTTTTTGTGAGGGGATGGAGTGAATGCCGATGAATTTGAGGGATTAGTCAATGTGGTTAGGTTCTTCTTTTGTCCATTTTCTTTCATGCAATTGAGTACAATGCCATGCTCATTTATTTGGAAAGTGAAACCCCATTTTTGGCCTCATCCCTTCTTCTTCAGTATCATCATCATCATCATCACCTCCTCCTCCCCCTCTCTCTCTCTCATTCACATAACTAGCATATATATCATGATGGTGGTGGTGGTGGTTTTTTGTCCAACTTCGACATCATCTGAGCCACTTCACATGGTCCCCCTGGTTTCCAGTTAGATGCTTCCCTTGCTAGCCTGCCAAGTATAGTGTACTCCATAATAATAAACTAGGACTCTTAATTTCTAGTGTAAATAACGTAGGCATAATAGTGTATGCTTCATTAATTTATTAAGCTAGCTCCTTTTGAAACGCTTTTACCAAGTACAAGCTAAGTGATTTTATTTTCTTGCATGATGCCACAGGTTACTGAATCTTTGTAGGAATGTTGAGGAGTGTATTTCATGATTTCCTCTTTGAACCAAAAACGTTGAGCTATTTGATGAGGACTTGGACCACACTATAAGCATCTTCATTCCTTCTCTTGTAGGTTTATGATGGTAGTCAATGCTGAAATGAAACTCCTTTTATTTTCGAATCGATCTAATAATTATACTTTGATTTTTTCCTTTATTTGATGAAACAATTTATAATTGGATATGTACAAATTCCAATTGTTATATACATGTCAACATATCTTTTCCTTAGCATCTAAAAAATTATACATGTCTTCCTTCTCTCTCACTTTTTCTTATCCTTTTTTTTTTTTCTTCTTTTCCTCCTTGGTGAGGTTTAGTCACTGAATTTTGTTTGAGAAGTATGACTACCCTAATTTTTTTGTCTCTGTATTTAGGTGAAGGAAAATCTTACTACATCTTCTTAGCTCTCAACAGTTGCCGATGCATAAAAGAAAAAATTTTAAATTATCAAGTAAAGATCGAGAAGATTGGCATTATGCCAAATTGACATCTGAAGCAACAAATAACATTTGAACGATAGTAATGGTTGACAATTTTCACTTCTATATGATAGCCGAAAAGCATCCACACACCTATGGCTATGTGTGAAGTAGGCCGGTTGATTAAAAACGAGAGATATCACTCACAAATTCACAATTCATAGAAGCTTCTCGTTTTTCTGTTTTTTCTCTATATCCACTAGCTTAGTCTAGATCAAGTTGGGCCATTAAGAAAAAATAACTCTCTCAATACCGATTTTCTCCCTTCACAACTCATCATAATCTTAAGTACTTAATTGCAGGATTATTGATCATCACTTGAACCAAGCAAATATTGGTTTAGGAGCTTCTTGTGTGCTTAAACATAAACTCAAAAACAACACATATACGGTGGCTAGCAACAATAAAAGGCCAATGGATGATAATAGCGTAAAGAATATGAGTTAGCTAGGTGTTTGATGAGAAGCGCCGAAGTGGATTGCTGGATGTTAGTTTCACATGCACCACAGTTGATAATGAGGCTGACTGTTGAAGCACCTCTCAAGTGTCTATACACCACCATGTGGTCCAAACTATACTTCCTCTTCCCCAAAATTTCAAAGCATTAATCCATGAAGATGCACAATAATTCCAATTGTGTATTATCTCTCTGAGTTGCTACTCAAATTATCACACTTGCTCTGCAATCATGACTGCTTCCTACTACTTCATAATAATGACTGGTATGAAAAAAACTTGGATGGCCTTTGAGTATCCATGAGAAAAATTGTACTTGCAAGAGATACCCACCCCCTCGCTCGCATAAAATTTTGGGCTCGTGTCGTGGGTCTATCTTGACAGGATTGGGCGCAAAGTCGCAATCGTCGCTATGGAAGTTACATATATACTCCATTGATATATAGAGAGGTATAAAAGAAAATGAAAACAAAAGACACTAGTATACCATCCAATTCTAATTGCAAGGATGAGGCTCCACCTAATTGTGGCTGTGCATTTTGGGAAGCAAGTGGAGCACGCAGTGAAGTGAACCTCTATGCTAGGTAGTGTACTCGAGTATATACATAAACTCGTACTAAAATTCAACTCCTGATCATTTTTTTCTTATTCCATTTTCTTCAAACCAATAATGTGAAGTAATGACTAGAGTCTGGCCAACAACTAATCTACAAATTGAAAAACAAAAAAAAACAAGTAATCTACAAAGCAGTCATATCTGCACGTACATCGAATGGTGCTTCCAAATAAACCTGCCTGAATCACTATCCTCTCGATCCCTATAATATTGTCAGGGAATAATCCATATACATCTTGCGTCTTATTCCATGTATTGTCATGCTTTTATTTTCGAGAAGATAGCAAGATAAAAGAGGAATCGGAAGATACTTTTAACTGGGTAATATATCTTTCATATAAACAAAAGCTCGGTAAAATGCATCGATATGCCCAATTCGCGTGCTTCACTATGGTCGCTGTATTCCATTGCTATTCATTTCTGAGAAGGTGATTATACGATTGTTGGCGTTTTACTATATCCCTTACATTCAGCTTGGAACAAAAGAAATTATTTGTAGGTGTAAAGATTCTTTTTCAGTAATCTAGCGCAATGGGGGATTAAACTTGACAAGATATAAGGTATCATATTTCCTCTCTTTTGGAACTGAACAGATAATTATGCACAGGAAGCCTAGTCATATTTACTGAAGATGAAGGGGGTGCAAAAGGATTTGGGATCAGTAGATCGTTAACTCTCCAGCATTTACAGGATTCTTTTTTTGTCATGCAGCATTTACAGTTATCCCTCTTCACGAGACCTAACAAAAGTATTGGTTTCCAGACTTCGTTTACCTGGACAGGCTATCCCAGAGAATCCTCTTGAGTAGCTTCATCATCGTCATCATCATCCATTGCATCATGCTTTTGTTCCTTATCACCTTGATCACTACCTTCCGTCTCTACATCGGAAATAGTCCGAAATTTGGCATATTCTCCATTGTCATCATCAGTGTCGGAACAACCCTCAGTATCTGAACTCGAACAACTCTTCTGTTCCTTCACTCCATCAGCATGACCATCAATGGCAACACTGAACTGCTCCTTCAAATCAGGTGCAACAATCCCAATCATCTCACTCAATGCTCGACATTCATGTTCATGTCTAGTAACTGCATTTGAAGGTGAGCTCTGACTCTCGCCGACCATACCGTTGGAATCATGAGGAGCCGTACCACCTTTCTCGTTATTATCTCCACTTCGAGGAGATCCATTTTCACCATGCACAGAAGGAGCTGTGCTGTAGGCCCAGCTCCCAACAACTTCTGAAGCTAAAAGGTCTGCTGTTCTGATGCTGCCCCCTGGTTCTGTATCTTCCACGCCTCTGTGATTTCCAAGGGGATTACTGGATTGGGAGTGGCACGCAGCATCCTCACAATTTGTCTCGTTGTGACCCTCACATTCATGTACGTGGGCTTCATCATCAATCTGCATTGTTTCTCCAGCTAAGGAACCACATTTTCTGAGATCAATATCCCGCATCCCATCAATTCCGGGACTTTCTGTTTCAAGAACTTGCTCAGTTCCAACAGCATCTCCTTCCAGAATTGGTGCTGTTTCCATGCCATCAATGTCAGAACCAAATGCACCACCCTTAACCTGATGGTTAGAGCTAGTAAACTCTTCACCCTGGGTATATTCACCTTCTTGACTTCTGACATCACAGTCGTGCTTCTCCGTGGCACTTACTCCATCACTAGAAGTAATGGCTTGATTCTGAGCTGAAGTAGCAGAGCCAGCTTTTGCAGCACTGTTGCTACGATACACAGCCAATTCCTTCTCCCTGACCTGGTTATCGTTTGTGTTCCTATAAGGTTCATTCAGGTCAAAATCGGCTGAGGTGTTTTCATAATTTTCCTCATCTTCCAAAGTCCTTTGCATTGCCTTGAGTTGTTCCTGCTGCTTGGCAAAGAGGACTGATATCTCCTCGGTGGTGGAATAAAATGCCCGTAGCTGTGTCTCTCTGCATCAAACAGGGATATGTCATAATCAAATACACAAATTTCCCATATCACGGAATGTTTGAATTTACATTTCTGAAATTATTACGAGAAGATGCTATTTCCTCTTGAAAGGAAAAAAAAAAAAAACAAAAGAAAAAGAGAAAAGTGCATGCACATGAACTCAGAATCATTACCGCAGCATTATCCTTTCCCTGGCAGCTTTTAACCTGCGTCTCTCAAATTCAAGATCCCTCATGGCAGCATTTACCTCCAGTTCAAGAGCAGAAACTTTAGCCCAAGCTTCCTCTCGAGCTGCCTGCTACCAACAGCAAGAAAAATCTCAGCTTGTAACTAACTTAATCTTGTATAAATTGATACAATGGATCAGCAAGCCCCTTAAAAATATCAATTTCTTAACCGGCCATTATGATACACTAGTAGTAGAAAAACCATGCACAAGTATCAACGTCTCCCAAGCACATTTCTGGAACTAATAAAACAACATTCCATGTTCTCAGAATATAACTACGCCGTCAAAGGCAGTGCATATAATGTCAATTCCCATGCCTGCACGGGAACTGAAAAGATAATATGTCTATACCTTTTCATTATCAAGCTCCTGTCTCAATCTTTTTGTTTCTTGCTCAAGTTCTTCAATTCTCTGTTCAATAACAATAACCACAAAACAAAAATCAGAAAGAGCATTCTCTTTCAGAAGGCAAAATGAAAGAGTTAAACGCATCTTAGGCTATAATTTTGAAGCAGACATTAAAGGTAGCATTACCTTTTTCCTATTTGCAGAGGTAAGTTGCTCGTCACAAACTTGAGCTTCTAGCTGGCGAACTTTGTTGTCAGAGATTACCAACTTTTGCCTAGCTTCTTCCTACAGAAGATAACAAAATCAAGGTGAATCATTAGCTCTTGAATTGTGAATCGAAGTAATCTGAAGGATCTTTCAGACCATACCAGTTTAGGCCGCAAAGTGTCTACTTGTGAACACCATTTCTTCTCTCTTTCCTGAATGCAAAAGCAGAGGATTCCACATTTTCAAGCTTTGTCATAAAATGAAATACATACAAAGAACATATATTTAGAATGACCAAAAAAGTACCTGAAGTTTGTTAATTTCTTCTTGCAGTTCTCTTTCATGTTGTAAGGCATTATCAGACAACCGTTTAACTTCCTCCTGTGCCTCGGTTTGCACCCTCTGCACTGCTGCTTTCAAGTCAGCAGCGGCTTTCAGTCTTTCTTCTCTTCTTTGTTCACGTTCCTCTTCCAGTTGTGCTTCAAGTTCAGCTATAGATGCCTTCTGACTATAAAAAAGAATTCAAGCTACTACAATGTTTTAAAATTTTTTTTTGACAATTTTCACAGATGTTATGCGTAGATGCCTAGGATGGGATGTCCCAGCAAAAACATAACAGTGAATGCTGAGAAAAAATTTATCTTCCTGGACTTTAAAGTTACAAGGGTGGTTCCATGGTGAGAATTTTTATATGGTAGACTGGCTTACACAACATGCTCCTTACCTCTTCATTATTTCATTTGCCTCCAAAACCGACTGCTTCGAAGCATTAAGTCTTTCATTAAGTTCTTCCAAAGAATGTTTTTGTTCTGCAGATATTCTGTTAACTTCTGCCAACTCATCCTGTTTAGCATCTAAAATTCGTTGCAACTCTGTTATCTGATCAAGGTACAATTTTCTAACAGATTCCTTTGCCTCCTTCATTTCCTACAGAATTAAGCACCATGAATAGTCATAAGAAACCATGAGATTTCTTGTATACTGGAAGAGAAAGAACAAGTTATTGGACACAAAAACCAGAAAAAGGTGTAGAACTGTGTGAAACTAGACTACAGATGATTCCAAGTCTCCTGAACCCAATAATCATCAGCAAAGAGCCACAGAACATAGACAAATGAGAGATCTTGAATCACAAAAGTTTTTGAGGATCAAAAGTAAAGTGCAATCCTGGGTCCTCTAAAAGAACATTGAAGGAAACTTGGCACTTAGCATAAAGTCGCTGCCCTCAGGACTAGCAACTGTAAGTTCTCTGTTGAAAACCAAAATATTTTTGCAGCATCAAATCTTAAGAGATTATATAACTCATCACTAGGAGACCTTCATGTGGTTATTGTGGCACCATTTCCAGTGAAAAGTTAATAGAAGCCTCAAACAAGCAAAATGGAGCTCAATACAAACAATAACAGACAGAACAACAGTCCCCTCAGCAATATTCATTCCTATTTTTCAGTTAACAAGTAACAGAGAATTTAGTCATATTCACCAGAATAAAGGACCAATAGTTTTCACAGTACTCATATGACAATGGAAAGCCTAGCTATCAGAAAACATACAACTTCTTGACGCTCTATAGCTGCTCGGTGTTCATTGCGCAATGCATCAATTGTGAGGACTTGACTTTCCAATTGCTTTCTTAGTTCCTGCATGTAGCATGATTTGAACTATATTAGTTGCAATATCAAGCCTAAGCAGCATATATTTGTGAATTACTGCTGTAGACAAGAATCAACTATAACAATACCGTATTAGACCGCTGAAGGCTCCGAAAATCATCAAGAGATATAGGACCATCAGGAGCACCGATGCCAATTCCTTTTAGTCTCTTGCTATCCAGAGAAATCTCCTCTGTTTAGAAAAATAAGAAAATTTCATTATCTATGAATATGTCCTGAGAGCTCTATATGCAGATTTAAGCACATAAAGCCAATCGCAATTGCCAGAAGCAGCGTGGCACAAGACAATCAAATTATCCCCCTTATGATCTTCAGCAAGAATTACCAAGACGAACAGCTTATATCAAGATTAAAAAAACTATAGAAAACCTTACGCACCAACCATTCACATGTCATTTCACTTGAGAAGAGATAACCATGACGAGAAAAGCACAGCAAAAAGCTTAAAGATAAGTTACAATCCCTTGACCCTAAAGTTCTTGCACAATCGTTGACAACCACACGAACTTGGATAGCAGTAGTGCACGTACCTGCTTTTCGTTTTCCAAGTGCACCCTCCATCAAGGTAGTAGATCCGGAAACTTCTCGATACACAAATGTAAATGCAAGTTCTGTAACCATTCATGAAGATAAATAAGTAAAAACCTCCTAAGTTTCTATGGATGTTACAGCAATTAATGGCTTATGCAAATGAACAACTTTTTGTTAACCATTATGCTTGCAGATTTAACCCCAATTCACTCTCCTCATTTCTTTTATTTTCTTTTTCATGAAAGACTGCCTATGTTCATACTCACACAGTCGGTGCAATGGATGACAAAAAACTCATAAGAGTTGGCTTATGCATAATTTTGAATCTCTTAATTGTTTCAAGCATCTTCTACCATCAATTCCATGAAACCTGGTAGAAACAACATGACATAAAAAATGATGTGTTGCCGTTGGTCTTCCGAATTTCTACTGTTACACTTCCCAGTTAAATGAAGACAAAAACTGCTCATAATGTGCAGTGGAAGAAAATTTAATGAAAATGGTCCAACCAATAGATCAGGGTAGGTAAACTGTTAACGTAAGGATGTTTTTCAATGGCATGTCATCCAAATGTGGGTTGGAAACCATCAG
This sequence comes from Turnera subulata, assembly GCA_028386065.3. Lineage (NCBI taxonomy): Eukaryota > Viridiplantae > Streptophyta > Magnoliopsida > Malpighiales > Passifloraceae > Turnera > Turnera subulata. The sequence continues at coordinate 39,648 of JAKUCV010001642.1, read as the reverse complement.
TAACAAGAATCCAACTAACCATGCTGAGGAGGAGAAGCAAACGATATAATATCCCCGTGCTGGACCTTAGTCTCAGGGCCAGTCTTAGACAACTTCCTCCAGTTGAGGTACGTCCCGTTTGTGCTGTGCAAGGAAGCTCAAAGCATTTAGAAAATTCCATCGAAAAAGGCAAGCAGGAGAAGGGGCAGACCAGGTGACAGAAACCAATGCACAAACCTCGTATCTTTCAAGAAAACAGCAGCACTAGAGGTGGCTGAATCAGCATCGTCGGCAGGAACAATTTTCCTATATATCTTGCAGTGATTCGCACTAACAGCCGTTGATTCAATCTGAAAACGACTGTCCCCTACTAGTCGCCCAATGCAATGCTCATTGGAAGTCAAAAGCATATTGATACCCTGCCATCATCTTCTCATTAGGCCAAAAAGTCACACCTCCAACTAAACACCTCAATAGTCTTAATTGTATCCATAATTAACTTTAAAAAAGACTGATTATAGCAGTTAAGGTTGGTAACAACTAGCCTGTATGTGAAATTAAAAAAACACTATTCCAAGAACAATCAGAAAATTCTTTCACAAGTGAAGCGGACCAAGAAGTTAAAACCACGAAGTACGCATGCAATGCAAAAAAGAAAAAAAGATACACTTAATTAGGGTTTCGGGGAGGAGTGAAGCGGACCTGAAGTCGCTTGCGGGCGTTGTTGGAAATGGCGGTGAGGACGCCCCAGACCTTAGGGTCGGGGTTGGGGAGGGGCTGGGAAGAGACCTTGGCGGCAACTGAGAGGATGAAGTCCCTTGCGGTCTGTGGCTTCTTCGGCGACTTGCCGTCGGGATCCGGTACCGGCGTGGGCTGGGAGGCTGGGCTTGGGCTGGGCTTCCCGGCCGCGGGGGACTCGGTGTTTTCGTTTTCGACGACCATCATTAACAGTGCGAGGAAGAGAGTGTGTGTGTGGGAGGGAGGGAGTGAAAAATGGCGGGGGAGTTTAGGACGCTAGTGGCCTTTTTAGGCGGGTAGGACGGGAAAGTGATGTCATTGATTTGTCGAGTTCGTTAAAAAATGAAGGTGGCTTCCTGGGGAAGATTCACACAGAATGACACAATGGAGCTGTCACCGGTAAATCGGTGCAATTTGGACTCCCAACACATATTGGGCTTTAAATTGGGCCAATATGTGGCCTTCTATTCATCATCAATGTGTTGCAATGTTACAATGTTGCCAATATTACGGCCCAGCCCACATGTGTGAATCAGTTACCTGTGTTGACTGTTGTCGAGGACGATGAGTGTTGGGTTCCAACGCACACAGCTGATAGCCTGTCCTGTGAGGCTGTGACTCTAAAACAAGTAAAATGATTCGGCACTTAAGTGGTATAAACCACTACTACTAACACAACTTTATTATTCCAATTTGGCTATAACTGAACTAGAAGGCAGAGAGAATGGCATTAAAGAAGGCAAAGCTGATCATGGTCAACTTTCCACGCCATGAACCTCTTTTAATTTAAGTCCAATATCATTTTGAATAAGAGTGAAGGTTTTATTGTTTTACAGAAGTTGGTTTTCATGATTTAAAATCAGTGCAATTTGGACTGCAGCGCATATCGGGCTTAAAGTTGGGCCAACATGTGGCCTACTATCCATCTGTACTGTTTTGCTATTCTACAATGTTGCACATACAAGGGCCCGGCCCACATGTGTAAATCACATACCTGTTGTCGAGGAAGACGATGGAGAGCTGATAGCCTGTCCTGTGACGAAGGCTGTGACTATAAAACAAGGCGCTCTACTTAAAATGATTCGGCACTTAATGGTAAAAAATCACTACTAACAGAACTTTATATTATCCCTTAATATTCCAATTTGGCTTGAACTGAAGTAGAAAGCATAGAGAATGGCATAAAGAAGGCAAAGCTGATCAAGTTCAGCTTTCCACGCCATGATCCTCTTTTAATCGAAGTCCAAGAACATTTGAATAAGAGTGAAGGTTTTATTGTTTTACACAAGTTGGTCTTCATGATTTAAAATCAGTACTGGATCTGGAGTTATAGGTGACCCGTTCCATAAAACACTATACGCCGACCAACTGCAACAGTGACCCACAGAGTAAGGAGAAATGCATGATCTTTCCATGAACCATTTCAAACAGCAAAACAAGGATATATAGCCATATGTTGTACAAGCATTAAGCAGCAAGTCCTAAAGGAAAATGTTACATTTCTGAATCCATCTGAATTCTGCTGTACAGCATCATTCTGATAATAACCAAGTACTGGTGATCTGATATTTCATTGGCTTGACTTTTTGTTTTTTTCAGCTCCAATCAATGGCTGCTACTACTGTTAAGAGGTAAGGTAAATATCCTGTTTACGCAAAATTCATGGTTTCAAGTGTACTAATATCTGATAATACACAAAATTCAATCAGACAGTGCAGCAAAGCTAGCCAGCAAGTGGGTTAGCATGTATAGTCACACGATTGATTCTTATCTCTGCAAGAGGTCGATCCCCTGGTCCAGTTTGCGTCTGCAAAATACCAAATAACAGTTAATGAAGCTATATTTCTGAACCATAAAAATGAGTCAAACCAAGCATCATGCTCAAAAAGAAATAATATGACTATATTTTATGATGCTATTTTCATTTGTTAAGCAGAAGCTTAAGCATCTCTTAGTACACGAACAGTGTTGATAGTTACATACCATCTCTGACTTGGAAAGAAATTTCAGTCTCTCTAACACCAAACAGAAGCTAAATGACAATTGGTCATAATCTCCCACAACATACCTTTTCCATGATATCAAGCACTTCAAACCCATGAATAACTTTGCCAAATACAGTATACAATCCATTGAGATGGGGCTGCTTTGCATAACTTATGAAAAACTGGCTTCCATTGGTATTAGGCCCACTATTGGCCATCGACATTACACCCCTTGCATTGTGCTGCAAAGAAGAGAAATGCGGTATTAGCAATGCTGGAACACCACTAACTGAAAATGCATATGCCTGGCCCTAGAGTTTTTAGAGTTTACATCAAAAGGAAAAAAACAGAGTAATACGTGACCATGTATACATGTCTACACATTAGAAATAACTTTTAACATGGTAACACAAGGCAAAAGTGAAAATCATTGACACAAACATAAAATTTTTTTAGTCAATTTATAAAAAAAGATCATTCAGAAGATCAGACCCAGCAAGAACTCAACATTATCAGGTAGTCTCATGATGCACCCAGTGCACAGAAGAAAAAGAATGATCAGATGTCATGTACAGACTCGATAAGCATTGGAAAAAGGAAAGAAGGCTGTGTCAACAGAGAAAAAGTCCAAAAACTTAGAAAGAGGAAACACAGGAAAACACAGAGTGAACACCAATTTCAACAGAAAACAACATAAAGCACGAGAAACTCGGGGCAGTTTCAAAAGACGCATCCATAAGTTAGATGAGAAAACCTTGAGAGACTCTCTTATCTCGTCATTGAACTTCTTGCCCCATATACTCGTCCCTCCCTTTCCTGTGCCGGTAGGGTCTCCGCCTTGAATCATGAAACCTTTAATGTTCCGGTGAAATATAGTTCCATCGTAGTAGCCACTAGCACACAACGCCAAAAAATTCTGCATTCAAACAATAAAAACCACACAAGTATAGGCATTCAGTTCTTACCAAAGCAGCCACATCAGTCAATGCAATTGTGAACATCAAGAAATCAACTTCTAACTTGCTTCCAACTCCTAGGGTTTCAAACAGGTTTCAAGGCTCTTGAATCGAACAGGAAGGGTTAGTACAACAAGAACTTGTTTTCCTAATAGAATTAACTAATATAACCTCTCAAATGATTCTTTTGGGCATCAATTAGCGTGTTCCTCGAATTGGTTTGAAACAAATTTAAATGACTAACATTACTTACTTCCACGAGGAAGACAGGAAAGTTAAAGGGTGAAACAAGACGAACCTCGGCTGTTTTGGGTACCTCGTCGCAAGCAATCTCGCACTTGATATCACCCAAGTTCGTGTGGAGAGTGACCGACTGCAAGGCCAAGAAAGAAAGAACAGAAAAGTTGTGAGTTCACTTGTCGACTGTAGAGTAACGCAGCTAACGTGTTTGACAAAATTACGCAAAGAAAACTAACCATTTGCTAGCAACGGGGTAAAAGACGAGTGAGGAGCAGCTTCTTCTTCTGGCTTTGAGACCTGGCTGACGGTTGTTGCTTCAGTAACCAAGAATTTTGCAGCGTTCAACTTTCACCGATCTTTCTCGAACGACATGGCTCTATTTAAATTGTACCGCTGTGTTTTCGTGCTAGTCCACGTACGGCGCCGTTTCCTCATTAAGTAGCCCCACACAAACCGCCATCGACGAATATAACACATTTAATTTCGTGACATTGACTGTAATATAAAGTTTAGAAATCCGAAAAGTTTGTACGGCAGGTGTGAATTCTCAAAATCTGGCCAAAAAATGAAAATCTCAAAACATTTTTTAATCATTAAGAAACCCTTTCAAATGTATTCTTTACGAGTTAATATACATCGAATTATCAAAATATATTTATAAATTACATAAGCATTTTTTTATAAGGATATTTATATACGCATTGCTACTTTCTTGCTGACTGTCAGCCGAGTATGCTATTGACATAATTGCAAACCAAATGGATTTTACCGGTAAAAATTTAACCAAAGGTTGATTGCATGGATCTGTGCATTCATTTACATCTTTACGATTTTTTTCTTTTTAAAAGAACAATTGATTTGAACATCTCAAAGATGAGGTCGAATAGGAAACTACACAACTTAAAGCCTCCAAACTTCTCAATTTCTTAAACGATGGTGAGCATCTGCCTCTCCTAATAAAAGTCGCGCTCCAGCCTATATAACTTTTAAACTAGCCAACATGGTACCATTCAAAATGAGAAGACAGAAAAGGGAAAGAAGTTTTGTTAGTTTCCCAGAGGATATTGAACAATGAAGCAAGATCGACAACAGAAAATGGCAGAAGATAAAAAGAATACATTGACTCTCCTTTAAAAGAAGCAAGAAATGAGACCTAGAGAACCATAAGTCACCCTTTGCAATCTACCAAGAATATAACGGTACAGAACTTATGACAGAGTCAGCCATCCTCAAGAATTTCTCTGTGTACATGCATACATGAGGTGCTGCAGTACTTGTAATTATATCTATGGAAAGGGATTTTACCGGCCAATGACACATTACAACATGAGCAAGTTATCTCTGATGTTAAACCGCTTTTGGTTGGTGCTGCGCTAGGCATGGTGGTTGTACTGCTGCTTTGGGTGTTCGCAGCAGCTGCCATTCTTTTCTCTGCTGCAGCTGCTCTCTTTTCCCTCTCTGCAGCCTGCGCCCGCTTGAGTTCCTCCTGGATAAATATTTTTTTTAAGAAAAAAATTAGAATCAAGGAGTCATGGAATAAAATGAAATTTTTTTAATTGGATTCAGTTAGGAGAGCATAATGAAGCCACAATCTGAGAGAACAGAGCATAGGTTTCTTAAATAATGACCAAGAAGAAATAAAAATAAAGTTGCTAACCTCTTTTGACAATCGTGAAGCACCAGGAGCCTGTGTCTGTCCCTTGGTGGCAGAGGATGAAGTGCCTTGATTACTAGAACCTGCTGCGGCTTTCTGGGCTTCAGCAGCCTCGGCCTGCATCCATACAGGAAAGTCTCAAGTAGGAGAACATAGACATACAGAAGTGGTTAATGATTCAATTCGGGATCAGTAATTGCAAACTCCAAATTCCTAGTCCAAGAGAAGGTTCAGAGGAACTACTACAAATTCTGCCTTGTGACCTGATGTACAGTTTCTCAGTAAGAGCTAAAGCTCAAATTGATTCAGGGCCAGTAGCAGCAACTGATACTCTAAATCAAAATTTTCTTTTAATAAGATGTGAAATCAAACAGCATTGTTCAAATGCATTTGAATACCTATTACATTATAGAATATCACCAGCGCCAAGGAAAAAATTGCAATACATAATTAGTCATCAGGCCTTAGCATAGATGTCATGTCACTAAACAGCTATATAACTTCCCCATACAGATAATATAACTAAGTTTGCATTTTTTTAATGAAAATTCCACAACCCAAGCCCTAAGCTATTTTCTACATATTAGTTAACTGGTGCCAGAGTTTAAGTAAAGGCATTGTGCAACTGATTTCAATCGACTTGATTTTGGTTTTAGCTACAGCTGATAAAAGAAATATTTTTCAATAGATGTCAAGGCTGCGAAAACCAAAAAAAATTGTTAACATACCTGAGCCTTCTTTTCCCTGGCTTTACGAAGTTTCTTTAATTCCTTGGCTCTAGCTTTCCTTTTAGCCTCTTTCTCTGCCTAAACAACCACCAAAGCAAATCATCAAATAAATACTTAACATCATCCATAAAGAAGGATGATGCAGTAACTGTCCAACTAAGAGCCAAAAATAGGTCCAGGAAAAAGAAAACAAACAAAGTAACCAAAGAACTACCTGCTTAGCAGCTTGAGATTCCTCCAGTTCTTTTGTCAAAGCACTAGGCACATCAGCTGCACGCCAATCCCACCTATCCATGTTTGAAGCCATAAAGCGCCTGAAAGTGTTTCTGACTTCCTTCTCGTTTGCCACCATGTAGGGCGTTCGTCCCCTTTCATCTTTGACACAAGGATCCATACCCTGTTCTAGGAGTTCCAAAACCTTATCAGCATCACCAGATTTTGCAGCTTCATGCAAGGCCGTCGTTGTGCCAATAAATTTGTCCTCGCTCACACTCAGTCTAATCAGTTTGTCAGACATATGGTCACTTGAAGAAGTTTCAGCAGTTGCCTCACCATCCAAGGCTTCCTTGACATCCTCAATACTGCGATCAGCTATGTTGCTTGTGCTTAATACCAGGTCATCTTTGGTGTCAGGAGCAATTTCTTTCTCTGCTTCATATGCAACCTGTGTCAGCTGGTTATATATTCGCCTAGCTTCTTTCAAAGTAGGCCTCCTCACGCTCACTGGCACACTCCGTACACCACAATGTTGATTGTTAAAGTATGCTTTATCCCCATCAAAGAGCAGCTGACGGTTACTTGAAGGCGCATGGAAGAAAACACACGAGGAAGAATCAAAGTAATGCTTCCAAGCAGCAAGTAGATCTTGAATGTCCTACATGTTTATGAGTGACAATCAGTAAACCAAAAGAATACGACAATCCGCAAGCATCAGTATTATAAGAACTATGGTAACTTTGAAGAGACTGGCTATATTCCTGAAACGCTATTTTGAGTGCCAAAGTATCACCGATCACATACCTTCTTCAGAGCAAGTTCATTATACCGACGAAGAGAAGCTCCTGCAGAATGTGCAGCCCTACCAGTTCCATCTTTCGATGACTGCTTTTTACCAGCTTTAGCCCTCACCACATATCTAAATCCATAGAAAACATTATTACATTTTCAGAGCAACTCTCATGACTCCCACGAAAAACAAAATCCAACCTAACCAAAACATTGCAACTTTACAGAAACCAAACTGACCTGTGAAATGTCTTGTGAGCCACAACCGAGTTACCATCAAACACACACCCCGCAAAGTGGCCACCGCTAGCAAGCAACACAATCCTCAAACGAGTACCATCCCTCGGCTCATGAATCAAAGATTCCAACCTCTCAATTACTTCACTCTCCCCCAAGAATCCCGAAAACCCGCTATTATCGACAAAACCCTCTTTCTCATTCGGATAAGAAACACTCTCTGCTTCATTCAGAAGCAAACACTTCCAAATCGAAACCCTCTCTCCACTCTCGAGACGGAAGAATATCTTCTTCCTTGCACCTTCCACCAATCCCTTTTGCCAGTCGTTTCGCAACAGGGAGCCTCTCTCGGCTTCGTCTTCGGATCCTGAAACACTCGATATATCGTAGTCTTTGATAGCATCGGATGTTAACTCGTCGAAATCGTCCTCATTCACGATAGGTTTTCCGGCGACGCTTAGCTTCACCTATAAATCACGTGAAACCAGATAAATAACTCCATTTCCGACGAAAAGCATATATAAATATAAGAAAAATGAGATTTATGTGTTTACATTGATTCGGTGAATATCGGATTTGAAATGTGCGCGTTGTTCCTGGAGAGAGTCGAACTCGGCCCCGCAAGTGTGACAGGTCCATCGAGGGACTGAATTATCGACGCCGTTTTTAGAAATCCTGGCCTGTTCATCGTCGATTTCGTCTAGGGTTTCAGCGACGATGGGATTCTCGAGTTGCTCCGGCGCCTCGGATGCTAAGGCTGCAGCAGAAGGGGACAATAAGCGACACCCGTCGAATAAGTCAGATGGGACGTCGAATATGGAGCGGTTACGTTTATCGTGCGCATTTGGAGTTGAGCCAGCGGCGGCGTGGGTGGCTTCGGCGGCGAAAGAACCGATTGCCATAATCGTCTAATCGTCTGTTAGGCTTCTGTTGCGTTAGGGATTTTTGTTGACTGTGGTCGACGAAACTTGTGGTTTGGTTCGTTTGGCGACTAGATGGCGGTTTGAAATGAATCCATTGAAAGTTGAAACGACGCCGGGTCAATATGGGTCTTCGGTCAACATCAATCGACTCGTACCAGTGCCTTGGGGAAAATACAATTTTTTTTTTGTTCGAAGGAAAAATTAATTATTTCATCGACCAAATCCATCATTTAATAAAACTGTTAAATTACATAACAATGATTCCTTTTTTGCAAAAATTAAAATTTAAGACCCAATTGAGCAATTGTATGTTTTATTTGTTAGTCCTTATTCTAATCAACACCTTCAACCATTAATCCGCATATATGTGACTGTGATGTTACCAAATGATACATATTTCCATATTTTAGAAAGATACTGTATTTTATTGGCAATCTGCGCTATATTATTTCATATATTTTTATCCATTTATTATCACTTGACTTGAAATGCATCCAAGTTTCTCATTAAGAAAGAAAAGAATTCATAATAAGTTGTTGATATAATTGAGTAGTACAGTAGTTCCATTTCGTCCTCGCCCAATCGCCAAGGAAAAAAAAAAGGATCGCCCTAAAAGATTTTGCTAGCACAACAGAATTGGCGAATAACTTAGCCGAGCGTATGGAGTATACAAGGGTTCGTATACGCAGGAAAACCTGAATAGCACTCACCTTCGGAGTGTACAAGGGTTGCTCCAGGGAACCTTGAATCGTTCTCTGTTCTCTTGAAGAAAGAAAAGAACCTCTATAAGATGGAAGATCACAACTATGGGTATTATTTTTGGAGGAGATGACATGAGGATTAACATTCAGGCAGAATCCCATTGTTTGTAGTACTACCATATAAAAGCAAAGACATCTCCCTCTTCTTTTATTTCTTCCTCAAAAGAGTAAAGACCTTCCAAAAATATAAAAAATCATAGCGTAAAGACTACTTCTACAATATTCTTTTCGTCATGCAAAGTTTGCTTGAACCCCGAAAATTATCAAATGCACACACACACTACACTAGGATGCCTAAAACAAAGCTACACATTCAGTGCCAGGCTGGAAAGTGGAAACCACCCTATACAGAAAGTAATAATACTACAGAACAAGCCCACAGCAAAACCAAGTAAGCACAGCCATGACCAGACACACCAGCCTTCAAAATATCACCCACATCAGTCATGTTAATATCATCATCATCACCCAACACTGGTCACTTAAGAAAGTAAAATGACTTCCTTTTTCCCGGTGGGGAAGTTACTATGAACAAAATGAATGGAACAGAAATTCACTTTCACCTTTCCAAAAAGTCAATTCATATTCCCCGCGTCAAAATTCTGGAAAAAAAAAAAGAACTATCGGTTATGAAAACCAAGCACCCCAACATTTTAACGGATCCCCATAACACCCCTGTCTCTCTCCACGTGGGCTCACAAATAAAACCATCAATCCATGCGCTTTGATTCCCCACCACCACCACAAACCATAACCGACAGATCCATGTTTAACAAAATAAAAGAATGGAACACGTGGCACACGATAACGACAACAAGCCAAAATTAAAGAAACATCAATTTAAAAAAAAAGGAAAAAGAGGGAAAAGAAAACCGAAACAGAAAGACCCTACTACTGCTAAAATGCGCAGCAGCACGGCTCACCACCTCACTCGCCATGAAATAATAATAAACCACCAAAATAAATTAAAGGTAAAAAAATAAAAATAGTCTCTCTCCCTAATGAAATTACAAAACAATCCAAATCATAATTAAAAAAAAAGTAAATTCAATAAATTAAACAGATCTAGATAATTACTGTTCAGGCCATGAAGAACGAACAAACCACTGAAGCAAACACGGTCACCAGTACTGTGAACAATGCAGGTGCGCTCACGTGACCTGCAGATTTCTTCTTATCCGCCGTGCTATCTTCCGATCCGGCGGGCGCAGGGCCTTCGCTGGGTGCTCCTTCCGGCGACATCGGCGGGGCAGGTGGAGAAGCAGCCAGCGGCGACGGGGCCTCAACCGGAGACGGGGCCAAAACAGGAGCAGGAGACGGGGCGCTCACCGGCTCCCCAGCCGGAGCAGGCGACGGTGCTTTCCCGAACAGCTCTTGAGGGAGCAGCACATTATCGACGGTGAAGATCACGAGCGGAGTTGCGTCGAGAATGGTCTCGGCAACTCGGGAGGAGTCAACTCCGGTGTGGAGAACGACCGAGTCGCCGGAGCTCGAGACGGTGAGGTCGTACTTCCCGGCGCCGTTAGAGGCCAATGTACTAATGGGGTCCTTGCTGGTCTTCAACGAGCCGGAGGGATTGTAACCGGCGGAGGCGTGATACTGTAGGAGCGAGACCATCTCAGCGCTGGTGAGCTTGGTCAGATCAGGAACTCCCTTAGCCTTGAACGCCTCGTCGTTCGGTGCGAAAATAGTAAGGCCCTTATCGGCCGCCGCCAAGTAAGTCTTGAGCACACCGCTAGACACGAGCAAGCCAGCGAAGGTCTTGGCCCCGGCCTTCTCGAGCAACGCCGTTATGTTGACGTCGGAGGCGGAGGGAGCGGGGGCGGAGAGGACGCCAGGGGCGATGATCGGGGCGGTGATCTCGACGACGGAGATGTTGTAGGGGACCTGCTTGACGGACTTGGAGAAGGAGGAGTCGAGCTTGGATCCCGGGGCGGCGGAGCCGAAGCCGACCTTGCCTCCCTTGAGGTCGGTGATGTTGACGAAGCCGAGGTTGCCGGGGGCGTTGCCGGTGGTCTGGTAGAGGGTGGTGGAGAGGACGGAGCCGTTGGAGATCTGGTGGAGCTTGGTGGGGTCGTAGTAGTCGAGCAGGACGAGGAGGCTGAGGGCGCTCTTGATGACGGAGAGGGGGTGCTTCCCTGCGAGCGCGTCCATGGCGCCATTGTTGAGGGCGAGCACGGTTATGGTCGTGCGGGTGTTGATGTCGTCCGCGAGCTTCGTCTCGGTCAGGTAGTGGTTGAAGGAAGAGTACTCGGGGAAGCCCGCGAGGATGTCGGTGATGTTGTGGGCGGATATGGTGGAGGCGAGTGCAGCGAGGGTGAGGAAGAGGAAGAGGTGACGCAAATTCGATGCGTCCATTTTTGGAAACTTTGAGAGAAAGAGAGAGTCGTGTGAGAGTAGACGGTGAGTGAGTGAGTGAGTGAGTGAGTGAGTGGTGTAGACTAGAGAGAGTGAGGGGGAGAGGATAAAAAGGAGGGGAATTAACTAGGGGGTTAATTAACTAGGGTTAAGGGGGAGTGGGGTTTGGGTTGGGGTTGGTGGTTGGGGGCATGTGAAGGGGGCAGGCATATGCTAAGCTTTGGAGTTTGGTCACAGCTGGAAATATGTGTCCTTGTTGGGGTTGTTATTTCCCTCTTTTGGTTCAAATGATTAGGGGAAGATTAGCCTCGCTAATGCTAGTAGTACTATTTTGTTTGCTAAAAGGAAGAGAGAATAGAAGCTAAGCCTGTAATGATGATGATTGATGCAAATTGGTTTTGCTAATAATTTAGTAACGGCTATGAAGTTGCTGAAATGATGTATAAGGAACGGTCTCGGTCTTCGGCCAGTGCTGCGAAAGGAAGTGAACGTTGAGGGTTTTGGGGGGAATCACACGCGCTCGCTCTTGTCTGGGCACGGACCGGGTCAGGTCCACTGCTGCCAGGACAAAGATGCCATAATAACAGAACAATCGCCAACTTTGGAAAGATTTCGGACCAGATCATGAGAAGCTGCGAAATCGTCGAAATATTCTTTGATGCTGTTTTCTGCGATAAAGTGAAAAATGGAAAAAAAAAAATCAGCTTGCCTGCTTCATCTTTAATATCAGACCAAACAAAAAAAAACATTATTTACCAAGCCATCGCCCATGTCCTCGGTTCTTGTTGGATTTGAATATCAGACCAAACAAATAGTTAACTTCTATGTAATAGTCCATACCAAAATTTCTTAACACTTTCTATGGTACTCGTATTGAGGTTTGTATTTACGTCAATAAGAGATTGTACAACAATTACCCAATTCAAAATAGTAGCACTATGGATGAACTTTATGCGCAAAAATACGACGAAGATGCAATGGGCATTGTCGGCAGCTGGGAAAAGCACCACTCAAGTCGGTATATTAAATTTCTTCTTCTTTTTTTAAAAAAAAAATTAAGACAATTTTCTATGGTTGATTGCCATGTGACACCGTGTCCCATTCCAATTGAATCCTAGAGGGCGGTCCACCTCCTATTATGCTATTTGCATGCATATCCAGCAGGACCGCATCTTCGGACTCACGCTATGAATAAATTGGGTATCCTCCTCCCTTATACTATATATTATTTTGAACTCGCAAAAAGATCTGAAAAAATCAACAATCGATAACATTTTATATTTACCAGACTATAATTTCTAATTTCTTAATTTTTTAAATGACTCTACTGTGATATAGCCAAAAAAAACATCGATACAACATCTATGTGAGGAAGTATTTAGATTTACATTATGTATACCCCATAATTGCGGTGCTATTGAATGATTAATATTACATTTACAGTCAATATATTACTTACAAATGTGGCATAAGATAAATAATTTTGTTGTTTTACAGTGGACCCAATCTCATTACTTTTTTAGAATTTTACCACCTATTAATTGTTAATACAATCTCACATTAAAAAACTACTGCAAATATTAAAAAAAAAACAATTACTATTCCAGATTGCCCTTTGTTGTATTGTGTGAATTCAAAATTTCGGAATTGAATTGGAAATGGAGGCTTTCGTGCCCTAGCATTTACCCTCCTCTAGTGTCTTTTTTTTTTAAAACAGAAAATGGTGTCATCATCGCCCGTCGGTTTAGGCCCTGGTCAATACCGGCTGGCATTAGACTCTCTTCATAAGAGAGACCACCCATCGGGCCACCAACGGACACCCTTACTTGCTATGCGTTATAGTGTTGGGAGTTACCGTGCTTAACAACTACCACCCATATTATGTAGAATGCCATATTCGGTCACATCGTACTATAAAACTTGACTAGAAACGCCGAGATACAAATCCGAATCCTAAATGGCACTTAAAGGTTTTGCCACGGGCCATATAGTATAGTATCGTATGGTTTTTTCTTCTTACTATGATTGATATCAAAATAAACAGAACGAAGCTTACACGTCACCAGGCGAAGGCGAAGGCGAAGTTAAGTCACGCGCTAACATAATAATGCAGCCAGCAAACCAAAAAAGGTACGGTATTGGCATTTCCCTTTTATGCAACTTTATAGGCAGCTACAATTTACTAGATAACGTACCAATCCCCTCAACTAAATTCGGACATAGTTGTCTGGATAAGATTTCCATGAACTATGAACAACTAGACTCCATTGTTTGCCAACTAATACGAAACATAAACTGTGCAAGAATATGGAAGGAAGGGATGATTATCGTGTAATGTGGTCCATATTTGTTTGTTCTCGATGTGCCAGCCGAATAGCCGCACCTCCATACTTTCCTCGCAAGTGTGATTATCAGGGAAGAGCATATCTAATTTCATCCATGACAGGCCGATAGGTTTTTAATCTTCGAGAGATTTTGTTGCTATGTGTGAATGCAAACAAAGAAATTCTTCCCATTAAAACCTCGACCGCATAATTGCTTCGAGACGATTCCGTGCTTAATTAGCGGTTGTAGAATTAGAAGTTGAAAACTAATAATTGTCACGTTATTGCCCTTCAAAGCATTTGGCGCGACATAAGTTGGGTCGAATTTGTTTCGGTGTCATGCATGATATTTATAATTTTATTCTTTATTGGGGAGCAACTACCTTACTCACTAATTTGGTAGGCATGTTTTTTTATTTTGCCATCTATTATCCGGAGTTTTGCCTACTAATCTAGATCCGACTTGGGTTGTACACCTGGTTATGGTGGCCGATGCTCCCAATAATTTTTTTCTGCATATACGAAAACTCAAATTGGAGGCATATTTTCTATTGTCTCCTCTCTCAAAAGGACGAATCTAGTTGGTATGTTTTCATCATACAATTGTGGAACTAATATCTTTTATTATTTCTCATTTAATTAGTAGCCCTTCATTTTTATCATTAAAAAAAATAAAACCACGCTTAAGCTGGGCCTTGCACACCAAGGACCAAGTTCCACATTCTGGATATCAAGCCCAGGTAGGTGCTTTTGTACCATGGTCTATCAAACAAACTAAAGGGGCCGGATAGTATGAATTGGACTCAATTCATAGGTAAGTCGATTTAACTTGACACAAATAAACATTTCTTGCACAAAAAAACTATCTGGGCTTTCTTTGGACCCAACTTCTAGTGAAAGAAAATAGGCAACCAAGGCGCAATACTGTGTACTATCTGTCCAGTTCAGCGAAGGCCCCACTAAATTCCTGATCCATAAGACCCCACAAAAACAGAACCCACCTTGACGTGTCGATCATATACGCAAAATTAGTGCCAGACAAGTAGTCTGTCAGGGCGCGTGGAAACCTCACCAGTAAAGACCAACGTACTCCCCTGACAAAGTTGCTAATACCGTGCAGTTCACGCTCTGTGAACAATGCCTTTTAGTGTGTAGTTTAGTCCACGTAGAAAATGCAGGAAGTAGGAACATGTTTTCTTTTTTTCTCTCTGCAAAAACACTGCGGTTTCTGCCTGAAAGCAAGGCTGATACATTGTCAGAAATCTGACACTGCTTTAAACCCACTTTTCTTTTTTTATCCTTTCACGCTGTGTCTAGCTACTCTTTGATTTTACTGTCTGAAGTAGTATTGGTTTTGGCTTTTTAACAATTAACACACTCTTGTCAGTTCTGTGGCAAAGTTGTAAAGGAAAAACATGTGCTTCTGTTTAATGCTCTCAAAGTTTCAGGTACTCTTATTGATGATGACTCCTTTGTTTCATCAGTTTAACATAAAAGTTAACTAAAACCCTTTTCTAATATATTCTGCGTACTTTGCCTCACACAAGTGACATGTTAAAATCTACATGGAAATGGGAAGCTGAACCTTTCAAATTCTTCACCGCTTCAAGTTTAGGTACTGCTCTCTTTTTCTCTCTGTGTCAATATTAGTATTCCGCTCAACGTAGTAAACGGAATACGTTTTTTTTTTTTTTCTCTTCATGCATGTCATGGTAAACTGGTAGTATAGTTCTCCCGTTATTAGTAGCTTTAGCAGTTGATTTACTCCTTGTTATACTTAAAAAGGTTATCTTTCTTAATCAACTAATCTTACGTTTTGTCTGCGACTTAGGAGGAAAAGGAGGTGGACCCCAGGAGGGTGATGATGATGACAAGGCAGGTAGTAGGACATTGACTGTGGAAGTAAGGAAAGGCCTGGTGAAGAAGGGAGGATCATTAGGAGCACCGTAGATGAAGGCGAGTCTTGGGATTTGCGCACATGCATCGGTAACAAAACAGGGAAGTACCCCACTGTTAAGTGAAGCTCAGTTGCATGAGCTTGAGCAGCAAGGTCTCATATTCAAGTACCTAGTTGCTGGCCTACCTGTGCCTCTCGGCCTTCTACTTCCCGTTTTAAGGAGTGTTGCTGCCTGCTCTTCTATTGGTGGTTTCTACAGGCAGTTTCCAAGCTGTGAGTTTACTCCTGATTCATTGGTTTTTACTTTTTGGAGTATTCTAGTTATTGGTCTTTTGGTCTCTTTTCTGGCCTTTTTGGAGTATTCTAGTTATTGGTCTTTTGGTTTCTTTTCTGGCCTTGTTACTCGTGGGTTTACGTTTTCTTTTCTTGTAGTTTACCCTGAATTCCATGTTCGTTTCTGGAAAACTAAAGAATGTATGAATTGAGTGCTTGTCTGTCTGTTGTCTCATTTTGGAAACGGTTTATGTTTTCTTTTCACTCACTGTTTATGGTGATTGGAGCAAATGTGCTTGTATATTTCTTTTCTTCTTGTGTTAGGAGATGCTGATCCTGCGAATCATTTTGTTTCTTCGTTAGCCTAGGAGTTTAAGTTGAGGTTGGTTTGTGTTAGTGATCTTTCAAAGGCTTTTGCAGTTTCTAGTGGTTTGAGGCATGAAGCTTTAACTTAAAGATTGGTCAATCCGTGTAAGAGTTTAAGAAATTGGTTTATTGACCTCGTTGTCTGCTTTCTTGTTTTCAGTTGTGGGATTTTGTGGCCAGGAATTTCATTACAGACACATTATGGATCCAGAGCCGGCAAGGTGTAGAAGAACTGATGGGAAGAAATGGAGGTGCAGTAAGAATGTGATTCCTGGTCAGAAGTATTGTGAAAAGCATGTTTACAGAGGCCGCCTGAGTTCAACCAAGCCTGTGGAATGTCTGCATAGTCCTACTCCAGATAAAACATCACCCCACGATTCAGTCAAGAACCCTGAGAGTTTGAATAGCAGCTTAATGCTTGAAAATCATGAAGCGCCATATTTGGATAATACAAATACAGGCCCTTGCATTGTCTGTGGCAATATTGATGCCAAAATCACAGGTGGGAATTGTTATAGGAACAGCAATACATCCATGAACTTTAGAGCTGTTACTGGCCACGAAGTCACCCAGACAACCTTAATTCCAGACGCTGTACTTCATGCGGATGCCGCCAGCATTTCTACTCTTGGTAACAGAAACTGTAACAGAATCAGCATTGATGATTGTGATGGGAAAAGCAATTGCAGCATGTACATTAGCTGCGAGAATATGGACAGAAATAGCAAAAGAAGATTCATGAACAATGGTGGAAGCAACAGATTCCAAGGATTGGACTTCTCCCCGAAGAGCGTTCTTCAAGGTAGCAAACATTTCTCCTCCCATAATGAAATATCATCTTATGGTTTACCTAAATAGTAACAACCTAATCAAATCTTTTTACTCATTGTGCCTGCTTACCTTGGTTGATTCTTTAGCAGTTATCTAACTCTCCATTTTCCTCTCCTACCGTGATACTGATTAGAGCTTGTATCAAGTTAAACGTCCCAAGAGCATTTTACTGATCTGTATCCTTGCAAATGGACAACTTCTGGTTTGCCGTGTGCTCTACAAGGCTATACTAGCTCCCATTTGATGCTATTGTTTTGTAGAGGCTTTAAAGCCAGACAATTTCTGTTTATAAGACCGCTGTACCTGCTGCTAGTATTGCCTAAACGATGTTTCTGGTCAGAATTGGATATGGGATATCTCACTTGAACTGCTTCAACATTAGTCTTAGGATTCCTTTGCAAAGCCATCCTTGAACTGATCTTGAAACAGCGCATGAGTGTTCTTTTTGCAATTGGATTCACTCATTTTCTGCTATTTGTTTGTTTTACAGTCCAAGGCACCGGTGCAATACACAACATTCATCAAAGTGATCTGGAACTTGAACCAGCAAGATGCAGGAGAACAGATGGAAAGAAATGGCGCTGCCGCAGGGATGCTCTTACTAACCAGAAGTACTGTGTGGCGCACATGCACAGAGGTGCAAAGAAACATGAAGAGGCTTCTCTACCTCCTTCTTTTCCCACCACTGCCGCTATTGCCTCTAGCAGAGGTCATCGGATTCCTACTCAAATTTTGCATAAGCGTGACAGTGGAGGCTCGGGAGAGTTGAGCACTGACCTCTCAATTTCTGTGCCAGCAATTCCTCAACTGGGTGCAGATGATGATGCGAGTTCAAGCAGTAGCAGTGCTACTACAATCAGTGACACCCTTGTTGCTGCCTAGGGGAATGGACTTATTCTGAATTTGGTTGATCCATTGTCCTGTCTCTAGAACATTTTCAGGTGCTTTAATACTGCTGAAATATAAAAGCTTAAGGCTATTTTGACGAGGAAGAACTACAAAGGGCTTGCACTTTGTGAGATTCTTTTTCTTGTAACTAGGGTATCAACCATTTGCCAGCGACATTAGGAAACCGTGTCAAAGTTTCTTCAATATTTATGTGTGCACAACAGTACCGATGCGACTAGGGATTTCCAAATGTGAAAACGTGGCGGACAAAGGGTCATTTTAATGAGGAAAATATAGAAAAAAACATGAATAGAAAAGATGAGAGATTATGTAAATGAATGGCTTCCTTATCCTTGCGAATTTAACACACGGAAAAAGAGAAAAAGAATTCTGAATTCATAATAACAAAGCCGAACAAAAGAGATATTTCTGGTCCCCCGGCACTTGATAATGGAAAGCTATAGGAAAGGTATGGCGCCATGATGCAAGGTTCCAGCAGAACCAGAGCTGGTTTCGTAAATTAGTAACACAATCCAGGGAGATTAAAGCTTCTACCATCATATCTGCCACTTGTACGGCATTGAAGCTTTCAGTTTACAATTTTTTCATTTTTGTCAATCAGCA
Source organism: Turnera subulata (assembly GCA_028386065.3). Lineage (NCBI taxonomy): Eukaryota > Viridiplantae > Streptophyta > Magnoliopsida > Malpighiales > Passifloraceae > Turnera > Turnera subulata. Next base: position 20,881 of record JAKUCV010001642.1, on the reverse strand, counting down.
CTTTTTGGAGATGACTTGTGACTAATGAATGTATATACAGATGTGCAGAGTTTTGCACCAGTTACTATAATTTACATCATTACACTTCCAGACTTGCAAACTATAGTCATTGTAAAGAAGAATACTGAGTGAGATGTAAGTATGTTCCACAGCCGCAGCACTCAGGTCAGTTGATAACCTTTTTCGTGCATCACATATGGTATTTTACTTGGCAGTGAGGGGATTCAATTAGAACCAAACTCCTCGTTCCATCGTTCCAACTCTTCCCACCTGCTTTTGCTTAAGCTGGGTCTAATGACAGTCATTGCCTTTCGAAAATCTTCATATCTTAGTGGTCTTACCTGGCAACACATCATCTTGTTAGCATCAATATTCGAGGTGGATAGTAGGGTTAAGGATTGAGAAACATATCTTATAGCAAAACAAAACCACAAATAATAGTACCCTGCAATGGAAACAAGCAAGCAACAGTCTCACCCCCAAAATGCAGCACTCGTTAGAAGGAAATAATTGGCATGACATCAGGAAGGGGGATACAGTGTAATGCACTCGCAGGAGAACAGTTGCAACTTGCAAGCTAGTGTGAAGATAAAAAAAGAGCTGCAAAAGATTGCTTTCTGAGTCTCCTTTCAAAGGCCATGCTCGGGTTGGAGCATAAATAGGCAGTCACTTTTAGATAGAGGGCAGTAAAGGTGTTTATGCAGTTCAGAGTCTTGATGATTATAGGCAACAATATGCCCAATGAAAGCAATTTTTGAGCTTCTGACTTGCAAAACAAAGGATCATAATTCCTGATTAGCCTAGAATGGACCTTAGACAATCCTAGAGTTCAAATATATAAAGTAACACCTTTTGTTTTTCATGTTCCACGGGTCACTGTTATGATAAATTTCTGAAGCAGCACAGTGAGGTCTCATAATGAACCCCCATTCATATTTAAATTTCAAATGCCAGTATGGAATAGAATGTGTTAAATAGATATAGAAAACTCTGCACCTAAAAGCTGTCCTCAAATTTTTGAGAAAATGAACCATCAAACACAGCACAATAGATAGAAATATAGATTCACAAATCGACATTCACAAGATTGTGAGAGCTATCCATGAAAGGAATGACATCATTGCTGCAAATAAAACCATTTTTGGCTTGCTTACCTGATTGGCCTTGACCGTGAGAATATTTGCACCAAGCTCTCTAATAGGCATCATTGCTGCTTCTTCACACAAGGCTTGTAAATCACTTCCAGAATATCCTGTAAATTAATGGACAAAAGATTGAGATTTAGATTGAAAAAATCTCTTTCAAAGCCTAATTTTTTTTTTCCCCAAAAATGTCTTTCTTCATTTTGTCATAAGCTGTCTACTTAGTCATTGCTTGTAATCCGTCAAGACAATATAAAAGGAATAATGGACTTGGTTTCACCAAAGTCCCTTTCATACTGATCTACCTTCTGTTTCCCTCACAAGTCTTTCAAGATCCCCACCTGTCACATGAAATGAGATGTAGATCATCAGACTGGAGTGAAATAGAAAACATGAACCAGTTACAATCACAAAATGATTTCCTAATCAGTCTCATCGTCTGCATTACAGAATGGTCTAACATATTGGAAATGAAAACAATATCATAAAGGAAGAGGACAGAAACCCAAAAACTCGTTCAAATGTTAGCAACAGATTTTCAAAGGGAAAAAATAGAGCAGAATAGACACATTTGATAAATACAATTCTTCTGTCCCCAAAACAACTAAAAGCCAACAACAGTGCAAAAGAATGTTAACACTGACAATTTAAGGGACAAAATCCAAGATAAACATCTCTCACAGCTCACATTATTTTCTATGTAACCATCAAACATCTCATTTATGATTGCAGCGAAACCAACCATTTTGATATTTTCCCCAAATTTTTAACGAAGAGATTAGAGAAATATCTCAAAAGCTTGCAAGTATTTCATTATCACCTTCCCAAACAAAAGTAAAAAGAAAAGATATACTGGCAAAAGCAAAATATTTCCAAACCATCCGATGCACGATGATTACCGGGTAAGGAAAACGCTTGGCCCTTGAGTTTGTGTTTCAAAAGAAGCCGCCTCACACCTTCATCTGGTAAAGGTACGTATATTCTCTTCACCTGATTCAGATTCAACAATAAATTTGGTCACAAAAGTAACCATGCAGAATTTATCAGGGAAAATTGACTGATCCATCTCAGCATTATAGAAATTGGAAAAGAAAACTAGCTCCATGTGATTAATTGGCTGTCGGGTAATACAACATAACAACATGTTTTCTTTAGCATCAAAAAACAATATGTTTTCTAGTTTCCTTGGAATTAGGCCCTACAGACACTTTAGAAACTTATGTCCCCAGAAAAACAAAAGTGGTGATAGATGCACAGGATGGAACTACAAGCTTACCAATCTCCTCAGAACTGCATCATCTATTTCTTGTGGTTTGTTTGTGGCACCTGCAGCAGCATTACAAGTAAAACAAGGTTAATCATTATCTACCAATCACAGAGTATAAGCATAGTTATGACAGGAATAATACAGCTTGCATAGTCTAAATAGATAACTTTAACAATGGGTCCACCAGGTCGTGGTTTTTTGTTGACCCTCTATGAGGGAGCAATACTCTTCAGAGGAAAGTAGTACATGCACAACTATATCTGTAAAATATCCAATGTAATATAGCATAAAAATCTTGTGGTTCATGCAATGAAATAGAGGTAAAACCAAATGAACATAGTTGGGATCTCACAATCAAAAATAAATAAAGACACCGATTCCACACATAATGGTTTGCTGTAACCTGAAACAAGGCTGCTGAAAATAGGGAGCACAGCTGGAGGCATGTTAATGTGTAACCCGCAGGGAAAGTAGATGGACACATACAATGGCAAGGAAATGTGCTGATCACACATGATAGGAAAAGGCATTATTGGAATACACAAAGCTTACCAATGACAATTACTACATCATCTGGATTAGAGGTCACCCCATCAAACTGTACTAGGAACTCAGATTTCAACCGTCTACTTGCATCATTCTCATTGGCCACCCTGGTTGACATGATACTGTCAATCTGTCAACAATAAAGAAAGAATTAAGTAATAACAATACATTTCATCCATCCACTAAAGGACAAAAAAAACTAAACAGAGGCAAATAAAGATCTGAACAATGCTGCATACATCCAAGATATAAAAATGGCAGGTCAAAGCACAGAATAGATTTTAACTATGGTCCAAGAGACACAAATCACTGAAATTACAATGGCTACAGATACTTCCACATGTGAACAAATAGAAATCATGCACCTTGCCCTTCCAACATATCTTCAGGACATGTGCAATGATAAGAAAAACTAGCTTAATTACTAGATCAATCATTCATCCCTAGAAAAAACAGATCCCAGAATTATTTTCCGCAGCAACCTAGATCCTCAACATGAATAAGATTTTCACTTGAATTAACCGAATGAAGCACTTTTCAAAAGATTAGCATACTTCATCCATGAAGATAACTGATGGCTGTCTTGATCTAGCCACCATAAAGAGTGTCCGCACAAGCTTTTCAGCCTCACCAACCTAGGTCAGCCAAAGGATAACGGTAAGAGTTATTCAACGAGGAAATGAAAAGCCAAGTATGAAACACATGTTGTTAAATGTTAACTACAGAGAAGGAAACATACCCATTTTGAAGTCAAGGAAGATGCTGAAACATTAAAGAAAGTTGCTTCTGACTCGGAAGCAACTGCTTTAGCAAGCATGGTTTTCCCATTACCGGGTGGGCCAAAGAGAAGCAGACCTGAATAACAACAAATAGGACTTCTATTACTACACAAAGTCATTTTAAATTACGCACTACCTAGAAGTATCTCCATTACCTCTAGCTGGTCTCCTGAGGCCAGTGAAAAGATCTCTTCTCTTCGTTGGCAAAATAACCATTTCCATTAAGCTTTGTTTTGCTTTCTCAAGTCCCGCTGAAAATAATTTGGAAGAATAAATCTCTCACTAAAGGTTAAGAGGGCACTACACTAAGCAAAAAATGAGAAAATGAAGGATGCTAAAATTGCTCACCAACATCTTCCCATTTTATGGAAGGACTTCTATCAACTATCACCGTATTTATCATTTCAACCAATTTGTCTCCGTCATCGTTACCGGAGTTGCGTGTAGCTTTGGAGCTTATAACTTGATTATCAGTCTGATTCCAGATTGCTGGACCGTTTCTTGCAGGACGAGGCGAGATTCGTGGCAAATCTTGTTTAGCATTTGACATTGAAGAAGTTGAAGCTGCAGCAGTATGCGCACGAGTTAAGCTGTTCTGCAAATTATTGTGGGAAATAACAGATAGATAATTACACAATCATCGTCAACAGTCAGCTATCACAACTAAAAGAACAATTTCAATGGAAGAAGACATATAATTTAGCCAGGAACAGACCCCACCTTATTTGATAAACCGCCACCTGAAAAGCAAAACCAACTATTAGTCTTTAGCCGGAAAAGCATTCACTTCCATATTAAGGCAGATAATAAAATCAGTTTAGACTCATTAATTAACTAACCTGCTCTCCTATTTAGCGCTTGCAATCTATCGGCGACTTGACCCTGCCATTTTGATATTTTCTGCCGATAAGATTTCACCTTCTCTTGCTCACTAAACACAAAAAAGAAAACACATCAACAACTCACACAAAGCCAAGATAAGAAAACCTAAAAAGCACGCGAAGGATCGGGAGAGTACCTGGAGCTAATATAAGACGGCGCCGGAGTGGAGCTGGCTTCGGTGAGTATACGCTGGGCGTTCTTGTAGTGAACTATTGCATCGTCCGGCAAGCCCCATTCTTCGGCCCTAACGGCTTTGGCGATCTCATCGGTGGCCAAATCGAAGTATCCTTTGAGCTTGAAAGCCACGCGTTCGTTTGAAACCCTAGCCCCACCAGCTGCTGCTGCTGCACCACCGTCCATGGCGGTCGGCGAGCCAGGCTTGTGCCGCGGGTCGAGTTCGTCGGGATCGTCAGAAGAGAAGACGGAGCCTAGAGAGTCGATCAATCCTTTTAAGAAACTCATGGTAATTCGATCCTCATTGCAGCTTGAGAGAGTTATCTCACGAGAACAGTGATTCTTTTTAAAGAATGTTAAATTGTGATGCGAATAACGAAATAAGAGATAGTTGATCGGTGCTAGTGCTAGCCAGGACTGATTCGAATCAAGAAGAGTGAAGAAGAAGAAGAAGGAGAACTATTTAGTTCGTTACCGTTCGCGGGCTTTGAAAGATATCGAGTCAGCTCTCGTAACGGACCGAACGGTTTCTTTGCGGGCTTTGAATTGAATGGTGGAGGCCAGCTTTTTATTGGGCTCCATATTCGAATGAGGCCCAAAAGTGATTGAACGGTTCGGGTTTAGCTCTTTAAATTGGGCTGAATATCTTTTGGGCCCAATAGAGAAGGATCAAATATAGAGATGGCCTAACAGTTGGTGTAGATAACTAGCAGAAGTTTATTTCTTTTCATTTTTGGATCAAAGTTGATAAAAAAAAAAAAACAAAGGATATGAAATTTGAAGGTTAGGTAGAACCTTCAAATTGATCAAATATGCAACAATTATGCATTCATAATTAAGATCTACAAAAATAGGTTAGGTTTGAATGAGGCCTGGTGTACCATAGTTGATGAATGTCTAGAACCATCAAATTGATCAAATAGGTAACAATAATGCATTCATAACTAAGTTTTACAAAAACAGGATAGGTTTGCAATGAGGTCTGGTGTACCATAGTGCAACGAATGTATGTCTAGTGGACAAAGAAATTATTTATTCAGGTGGGCAAAACTGACATGAGCTATGATTTGGAATCTTATTTTGTGCACAAAATGTCCAATGGCCCAAGTAGGAGAAAGATAAATTAATTGTGATATACAGATGTTTGACCTCGTGCTCTATGAACTGCTGGTTTGCTATTTGACTAGTGGTTATTGAGCACAATCGATTCCTGAGAATCCTGGGGCCTTCATTTTGGTTTCCATGTCCACTTCAATCTCTATAGTCCATTGTATTGATGGGATGGGAATACAGTGATTCAGACAAGAAGAGGGTGGTTAGCATATGATTAACCTAGTGTATGGTGCTAATCTTTCATTTCTTGTTTTCTTACACTCATAATGTGGATTATGGCAGTACTTTACACTCAGAATTCGTTAGTTGCATTGCATGTGAAGTGAATACTATCTTTGCTAAGTTCTAACATCTTCCTAGTTTTCTGTCAAGAAAAAAAAATCTTCCTAGTTTGTGGCGTGGCTTTAACTCTATTACTCCGCACAATGCGATCACAACTTGGAAATGATGGATCAAATTGCTTGAAAAATTCTGTCGGAGCAAAATTTATGTCTTCACTCGTCCAATGGGAACAAGAACAGTACTCCATAAACGATGTAGTAGCTTTTGAGGGAAGGTCCATGCAACTGTGGAGAATGTGAAAGCTGTGTGACATTTTAGCGTTAATCTAGCTAAGTCGTCGTCCTTCAACTACCTCATTAATCTCTCTGACAAATGATATCCTTGAGTTTCCTTGTCAAATTTTCAGCCGCTCTCTCCCTCTCTACTGTTTACGCATCCATATCCATCTTTTTCTCTAAGCTCATCCATTAAGCACAACCTTATCTCTAGTAGATGAGCCTGCCTTATGGACGACTATATAACTAGGAGAGCTAAAAGAGTTCTTAGCCAGATACATACATACCAATATGCAGAAAGCTTGGTTCTTTGAGGAATATGGTCCTAAGGAAGTCCTCAAGCTGGGAGACTTTCCCCTTCCTACTCCTCAGGATAATCAATTACTTGTCCAAGTTAGAGCTGCTGCATTGAACCCTATTGATGTCAAGAGGCGCCAGGGACCCATCTTTCCTTCAGATTTTCCCGTTAGTAGAAAAAATACAGATGTGTACATTTATTTGTGGCAGAGTTATTTTCTGATCTTTGTAAGATTTCCAAAACAGTAAAACTTGCATGTCTTTGGACTAACGGGCTTGTCCACAAAGTGGATTCTTAACTTCTGTGACATGGATTAATTTGGCTTCACTAATTTTACGAGGACTGGTGAACAGAATGTTGATGATGATGCTCAATTCTGACATGCATCATACTGAATAGATGATTATGAATTCTTATCATTTTCTTGCAGTATATAATTCCCATATCTTCTAGTGAAATAAAGAGTATTTAACTGCAAACATATGTCACTACTGTGCAGGTCATCCCGGGCTGTGACATGGCAGGTGTGGTGATAGCACAAGGCAGAAGTGTAGCAAAATTTCATATCGGTGACGAGGTTTATGGAAACATTCAAGATTTTAATGGAGGGGGACAACCGAAGCAACTTGGGACACTGGCAGAATTCATTGTCGTGGAAGAGAGCATGGTAGCCAAAAAGCCTAAAAACCTTTCATTTGAGGAGGCTGCTAGCTTGCCCTTAGTCGTCCAGACTGCAGTGGAAGGTTTTGTGACTGCTGGCTTTAAAGAGGGCCAGACAATCTTTGTGGTTGGTGGCGCAGGTGGTGTTGGAAGCTTGGTTGTGCAGCTGGCCAAGCACTTATATGGTGCTTCACATGTTGTTGCCACTACAAGCACGCCTAAATTAGAATTTGTCAAAAGTTTGGGAGCTGATAAAGTGGTTGACTACACTAAGACTCCTTATGAAGAAATTGAGGAGAAATACGATTTACTTTATGATACAATTGGTATGTTTTGGTTGCATAGGATTAGCATATCAGGATTTCTGATTATCTGCGTTATGATTTTTTTGCTCATCACCATCAGAGGTTTAGGAAGCTCTAGATAAAAGACCTCTTTTTATTCTTCTTCACATTTCTTGTTTATTTGACCTTTGTTTCTGTCCATTTAATCTGTTCTTCAGGAGACTGCAAGAAGTCTTTCGTTCTAGCCAAAGAAAATGCTCCTATTATTGACATAACTTGGCCAACTTCACATCCAAAGGCTCTTTACTCTACCCTGACAGCTTCAGGGGAAATTCTGGAGAGGCTTAGGCCACACCTTGAGACCGGCAAGCTAAAGGCTGTGATCGATCCTTCTGGCCCTTACAATTTTGCTGATGTGATTGAAGCTTTTCGATATCTGGAAACAGGAAGAGCCCGAGGGAAGGTTGTTATCTCTTCATTTCCATCTCAGAACTTCTTCCATCCTGTTTCCTGTGAAAGCAACAAGAGTACCGGACTTGAAATGGTTACTCAGAAAATTATTACAGGACCTGTCTGTTGAACTACTGCCTGTCGTGCCCAGGTTTAGGTGGTCCAATGTTTTCGATCGTTTGTGTGACATCATACTATGGGTTTCCTTCCTGTTTCCTTGTATATACTATTATTAGCATGGTACGTTGCCTAAGTAATGAGACCATAGTATACTGAGATTGTTTGTGTGGTTGACTGTACCTAAAGTTGCTCTTATGATTCATCAGCCATTGCCCTGAATTGAGCTTTGACGGGCTTCTGCTTTTTCACATAAAACCCAAGATACTTATTTTCTTGGATGGTAATACTTGTTGCCTACCATTTCTTTTCTTGTTCCAAGGATGACATCTAACACCTTAACGTGGAAGGTGTTTGATCATATAATACTATAACATTTACCTAGCTTGTCCTGGTCTGACTAGTGCCAAAAGAACATTGTTTGGGATTGACCTCTGTTATGGCCATCTTGATGAAAAAGTTGTCTTACTCTTTGTTTGTAGAGGAGACAAGGATATATATCCTGTCATGACTTCCGTGCATCAAGTGGCTCAAACTTATCGATCAATATAATCAAACGGTATACAATCCTCCATGGGTTCTACCAGTACTCAAAATCATTCACTGAGCAGATATACAGACAATTTTATACTTAATTGTTGATGTTGCTGATGCAAGCAAACCTAGCTGTTCTACAACAGTGACGCCGTATGTGCCAAAACAAAAATATCTACAAGCATATTTATTTATTAATTTATACATGCTATACAAATATACATGTTTCCTCGGGAGATGTATTCACAAGCAATGGACAATCTCAGTATCATCCTCACCTTCATAGCATCCTGGCTTCTGCTCATTTCCATACCCTTTTTGTATCTTCTGCTCAAAATCTACTCTGGCAAATCTATCAGGAGCCCCAGCTACCCACCAGTAAATGGGACTGTGTTCGGTCAGCTCTTTTACTTCAATAGACTTTATGACCAACAAACTCAACAAGCTAAAGAGCACAAGACCTTTAGGCTTCTTGCTCCGGACCAAAGTGAAATCTACACAACAGACCCGAGAAACATTGAGCATGCGCTGAAAACACGTTTTGACAAGTACAGCAAAGGCAAGTACACCCAAGAAATTTTGACTGATCTCTTTGGTGAAGGTATATTTGCTGTTGATGGAAATAAGTGGCGGCAACAGAGGAAGCTATCCAGCTTTGAGTTCTCCACGAGGGTTCTCAGGGATTTTAGCTCTGCTGTGTTCAGAACAAACGCGGCAAAATTGGTTCGAGTCATCTCAGATATCGCTATTGCTGGTCAGGTTTTTGATATGCAGGTGAATACCTTAGAAGTTTCGTTTTCTTTTGTCAGGGTTTTTGACATGCAAGCGAGAGCAACTGTTTTTGATATACTAATATTTCTGTCTGATAGGATATTCTGATGAGATGCACTTTGGATTCCATATTCAAAGTTGGGTTTGGTGTGGAATTGAATTGCTTGACGGGTTCAAGTAGAGAGGCAACTGAGTTCATGAAGGCCTTCGATGATTCCAATGCCTTGATCTATTGGCGCTTTGTCGATCCATTCTGGAAACTGAAAAGATATTTCAATGTGGGCTCTGAAGCATCTCTTAGGAAGAATATCAAAGTTATCGATGATTTTGTGGCCAAACTTATAAGTACCAAGAGGAAGCTACTAGCTGACCAATCGTGTTATGTGAGTCTTAGATACTGCTTGTCTTGTCTCTGTTAGCATTCAAGATTCATTTTCTCAATATAGATTCGTCTCTTTTGGAGTTTTAATTAACTAACATGGCTGATTCAATGATTGGATGACTTCAGAATGACAAAGAGGACATCCTATCGAGATTTTTGGTGGAGAGAAGGAAAGATCCAGAGAAAATGAATGACCAATACCTGAGGGACATCATTCTGAATTTTATGATTGCTGGGAAAGATACCAGCGCAAATACTCTTTCGTGGTTCTTCTATATGCTTTGCAAGAACCCTCTAATCCAGGAGAAAGTTGCACAAGAAGTGAGAGATGTCACAGGCGATCAAGATGATGAAGCTGATATTGAACATTTCGTAGCTAAGATAACTGACTCAACCCTTGACCAAATGCATTATCTTCATGCAACATTGTCAGAGACTTTGAGACTCTATCCCGCTGTTCCTGTGGTAAACTAACCGAGTCCATTGTAGGAAAATAAATTTCTTAGTTGGAATTTGATATTAGTCACATTCTAATTTCTATCTGAACGTGTGTAAAACTACTAATCTTAGTAACCTGGTTTCGGAATGTGCTCCAGGATGGGAGATGTGCTGAGGTAGATGACATTCTTCCTGATGGTTACAGACTGAAAAAAGGAGATGGAGTGAACTACTTAGCCTATGCCATGGGCAGGATGCCCTACATTTGGGGAGAGGATGCTGAGGATTTTAGGCCGGAACGTTGGCTCAAAGATGGGGTTTTCCAACCCGAATCACCATTCAAGTTCATTGCATTTCATGTTTGTATCTTTGTTTGGTTGTCACTTACTAGTTATGTGTGGAGCACATTCTAAAATTGCTTCATGTGCTTCTTCTCTGCAGGCTGGACCTCGAATTTGTTTGGGGAAAGACTTTGCTTACCGTCAGATGAAGATTGTATCCATGGCCCTTCTCAGATTCTTGCGCTTCAAATTACCAGATGACACAAAAGATGTAACTTATAAGACCATGTTCACCCTTCACATTAGTGGAGGTCTCTATCTTTGTGCCACTGCTCGGTAAAAGTCTATAGAATTGAGTGTATTTGGGCATGGCAGGTTTGGATATGTGAAGCCCACATACCTTGAGTATATAATTGAAAGTCCACAAGAACAATGCTTGCTTCAATTGCTTAAGCACTAACAAGAATATAACAACAAATAAGTGAAACTAGAAGTACTTGTTTACTAGTACTATTTTTTTTTTTTCCTTTGATCAATTCTGGTAACAGCAAGACTTCTTTACTTGCTTCCAAGGATGAAAACGCCTTAACGTGGAAGTTATTTGATCATATAATATTCGATCATACTTGCTTCCAAGGATGAAATTCTGGAGAGGCTTAGGCCACACCTTGAGACGGGCAAGCTAAAGGCTGTGATAGATCCTTCTGGCCCTTACAATTTTGCTGATGTGATTGAAGCGTCTCGACATCTGGAAACCGAAAGAGGGCAAGGGAAGGTTGTTTTCTCTTCATTTCCATCCAGAACTTCTCCCATCCTGTTTCCTGTGAAAGCAACAAGAGTACAGGACTTGAAATGGTTACTCAGAAAATTATTACAGGACCTGTCTACTGAACTAGTGCATGTCTTGTCCCACAGAAGCAGGTCCAATGTTTTCGATCGTTTGTGTGAAATCATACTATGGGATTCCTTCCTGTTTCTCAGTATATATACTATTATTAGCATGGTACGTTGCCTAAGTAATGTGGCCATAATATATTGAGATTGTTGGTGCGGTTGACGGTTGTAGCGCTTTGATGGACTTTTGCTTTTCACATAAAACCTAAAGATATCGTTTTTTTGGCTGGGTAGTAGTACTTGTCGCATACCATTTCTATTCTTGGTTCCAAGGATGACCTCTAACGCCTTAACGTGTAGGGTGTTTGATCATATAATACTAATATTTTCCGAGTTTGTCCTGGTCTGATTAGCGCCAAAAGAACATTGTTTGCAGTTAGACCTTTGATATGATCATCTTGAAGAAAAAGTTGTCTTAGTCTTTGTTTGCAGGAGTAATACCGGTAAAGTCAAGTTGAAAACTAGGAGACAAGTATATATATATGTTCCCGTCACTTCCGTGGATCAAGTGGCTCAAACTTATCGATCAACATAATCAAACGGTATGCAATCCTCCACGGGTTCTACCAGCACTCATTCACCGAGCAGATAATCAATCATACGGACAATTTTATACTTAATTGTCAATTTTGCTGATGCAAACCTGGTTGTTCTACGATAGTGACGCCTTATTTTTTTTTTTTTTTTGATCAGGAAGCAGAAACGTTTTATTGATTATAAACAGGAGGTGGATGAACCACCATTACAGAAACACCCAGCAAGTACAAAGATTCCCCAAGAACAGAGTAACATGCTAGAAAGGAGGGAAAGCGGTAGAGGCTGAAGGGATACACTACCGACTCGAGCCACTGATGAGACAGCAACCCGCTCCCAAACTCGCCGAGACCGGCTTCAGCAGACGACCCAGTAACCGGAAAGCTTGTACCTGCAAGGCCAGCAAAAGCAGTTGCTAGAACTAGCAACAGAAAGACCAGTAACATCAGATCTAGTAATAGATCTGACCTGGTGGGTAGATCTATACACAAAAACAAGAAAAAAAAATAAAAAAGACAAAGAAAAGAGGAGAGGAAGAGGCTGCCCAAAGGCAGCCCCTTGGAGCACCAGAACACTTGCAGAAGACGCTAGAGAGAAGGAGGAGAAAAGATAGTGACGCCTTATGTGCCAAAATAAAATTCCAACTAGTATATTTATTTATTAATTTATATATGCTATTTTTTTGGTTGAAAAATTTATGCATGCTATACAAATTAATACACATGTTTCCTCCAAGAAATGTATTGCATTCACAAGCAATGGACAATCTCAATACAATCCTCATCTTCACAGCGTCCTCGCTTCTGCTCATTTCCATACCCTTTATGTATCTTCTTCTCAAAATCTACTCTGGCAAATCTATCAGGAGCCCCAGCTACCCACCAGTAGATGGGACTGTGTTCGGTCAGCTTTTTTACTTCAACAGACTTTATGACCAACAAACTGATCAAGCTAAAGAGCACAAGACCTTTAGGCTTCTTGCTCCGGACCAAAGTGAAATCTACACAACAGACGTAAGAAACATTGAACATGTTCTGAAAACACGTTTCGACAAGTACAACAAAGGCAAGTACAACCAAGATATTGTGACTGATCTTTTTGGAGAAGGTATATTTGCTGTTGATGGAGATAAGTGGAGGCAACAGAGGAAGCTATCTAGTTTTGAGTTCTCTACAAGGGTTCTTCGAGATTTTAGCTCTGCTGTGTTCAGAACGAACGCTGCTAAATTGGTCCGACTCATCTCTGATACCGCGATTGCTGATCAGGTTTTCGATATGCAGGTGAGTACCTTAAACTAGTTACCTTAAACTAGTCTTTTTATCTTGCTCAGGTTTTTGACATCCAAGTGAGAACAACTCGGTTGATACTATGTTTTGATAGGATATTCTGATGAGATGCACTTTGGATTCCATATTCAAAGTTGGGTTTGGTGTGGAATTGAATTGCTTGATAGGGTCAAGTAGAGAGGGAACTGAGTTCATGAAGGCCTTCGATGATTCCAATGCCTTGGTCTATTGGCGCTATGTTGATCCATTCTGGAAACTGAAAAGATATTTCAACGTTGGCTATGAAGCATCTCTTAGGAAGAATATCAAAGTTATTGATGACTTTGTTGCCAAACTTATAAGTACCAAGAGGAAGCTACTAGGTGAGGAAGCCTATTATGTGAGTTATACTGCCTCTGTGATCCCCCTAAAAGGTTTTCAGAATCACATTACTTTGAGTTTCAATTAGCTGATGGCTGATTTAATGGTTTGGTGACTTTTAGAATGACAAAGAGGACATTCTGTCAAGATTTTTGGTGGAGAGCAAGAAAGACCCAGAGAAAATGAATGATCGATATCTGAGGGACATCATTCTGAATTTTATGATTGCTGGCAAGGATACTAGTGCAAATACTCTTTCATGGTTCTTCTATATGCTTTGCAAGAATCCTCTAATTCAGGAGAAAATTGCACAGGAAGTGAGAGATGTCACAGGCGACCAAGATGATGAAGCTAACATTGATGATTTCATAGCAAAGATAACTGAATCAACCCTTGACCAAATGCATTATCTTCATGCAACATTGTCGGAGACTTTGAGGCTGTACCCTGCTGTTCCTGTGGTAAATTAACCTAGAGTTTGTTGAACCTCGGTTTTAGGAAAATAAATTTCTTGGGTTGGAATTTTATATCAGTCACATTCTAATTTCTATCTAACATGTGTAAAACCATTAATTTTAGCAACCTGGTTTCTGTATGTGCTCCAGGATGGTAGAAGTGCAGAAGCAGATGATGTTCTTCCTGATGGTTTTAGACTAAAAAAGGGAGATGGAGTATACTACATGGCCTATGCCATGGGAAGAATGCCTTACATTTGGGGAGAGGATGCAGAGGATTTTAGGCCGGAAAGATGGCTCAAAGATGGGATTTTCCAACCCGAATCTCCATTCAAGTTCATAGCATTTCATGTTAGTATCTTTATTTAGCGTGGTAGCTTACTAATCATGTGTGGAACACATCCTAAAATTGCTTCATGCCCTTGTACTCTACAGGCTGGGCCTCGAACTTGCTTGGGGAAAGACTTTGCTTACCGTCAGATGAAGATTGTGTCCATGGCCCTTCTCAGATTCTTGCGCTTCAAATTAGCGGATGGCACCAAAAATGTAACTTATAAGACCATGTTCACCCTTCACATCAGTGGAGGTCTCCATCTTTGTGCCACTCCTCGCTGAAAGTCTGTAGAATTGAGTGTATAAATTGGGCATGGCAGGTTTGGATATGTAGCTCACAGACCTTGTAATTGAATGTCCATAAGAACAATGTTTGCTTCAATTGCTTATTCTCTAATAAGAATATAACAACAAATAAGTGAAACTTGAAGCACTTGTTTACTAGTACTATTTTTTTTTTTTCCTTTGATCAATTCTGGTAGCAGCAAGGGTTATTTACTTAGCTTCCAAGGATGAAAACCCCATAACGTGGAAGGTTGATCATATAATACTAATATCTGTGGAGTTTGTCCTAATTATACCAAGACAACATCGCATGATTGGCGTCAAATGAAGTTATCTTGAAGAAAAATTGCCTTACTTTTTGTTTGTAAGAATGATACCACTACAACAAAAATGGTCTAGAGTGACGTTTTTTTCAAGCCTTCCTACGACATTTTTATAAAACATTGCAGTAGAATGATTGAACTACGTTTATCAGATATTTATATGACAATATATAATAGCGTTGTAATATGAATGTTAATTGAAACGTTTGCTACAACATTAAAGTTAAATAATGCAATTTTTATTTTAAACAACATTTATCACATGTTGTTTTTATCTTACTTTTAAAGCAACATTTATTTTTGTGTTGCCTTTATTTCATTTTTTAAACAACATTTATTTTATGTTTCTTTTTTCTGTTTTACCATATATAACAACATATATAAAATATGTCATTAAAAAAATTCTAGGTGAGTTTCTAATAATGTGAATGAAATTAGTTAGAAATATTTATACTATGCCTAGTTATTGAAATAATTTTTTTACAAAAATAATAGCTTATTAGTAGATATATTTCGTACATAACTAATATGCTAAAACATATATAAATAATTATAATACTTAATTAATTTTAATATTTAACACTAAAATTTTTACTTAAATTGGATTAGTTATATAATTTTTTGCGCTTTTATTTATTTGCTTACACTTTAAAATATTTCCGGATACCCCACCTGAAGCGCCCCGACCCGTATTTACCGTAGCACAGTAAACACGTGCCGAAACTATTCATTATGATAGAACAGACAGTACAACATGTAGACAATATACAATAGCCACTATCAACACAGCTGTCACCCACACTCGGGGACCATTATTCAAACCAACACAGTGCTCTCAGCAGCAGCAGATAGTATCAGTAATATACATATCACAGGAATTCAGCAATACAGCAATACAAGCAATAGAATAGCAGCGGAAGACTTATGCACATGCAACGGTGGTATGGATCCGGAGTCAGGTGGAGAAGAAGAACAGCAGCCATCGAACGTCGTACCTGAACTACGGAAACAACTTACCCTACGGGATGAAACCCCGCAGGCGAGGGGTGAGTCCGAAGTGCTCACCGACCAAGGATAAACAGTGATATGCAAGCAACCGTAATACTTAAAAGCAAACACAGGTAAGCAACAACATATCAACAACTGAAACAAGGCCAAAAGAATGCTTAATTATTATTACCAATTTTATCTTCCGGGCCCCCGTCACTGGACAAGCTAGGGTCGTACCTGGTAATCAATTAATTCCGGATGCTAGGTCAACAACCAATCCTCATATCAAAACAACCGGATATTCGGCATATCCGAGCCACAGCGGATATTCGGCATATCCGAGCCACCGCGGATATTCGGCATATCCGAGCCACTGGGTATTCGGTATACCCCAACCTCAGGCGACGTCATGCCAACCAGATATTCGGCATATCTGAGCCTCTGCGGATATTCGGCATATCCGAGCCACCGCGGATATTTGGCATATCCGAGCCTCTGGGTATTCGGTATACCCTAACCACAGGCATGACGGGCCAACCAACCAAACCCGACCATAGCATCCCAAAATTAATTTTCATACCATCGGGTCGTACCACTACTCTCCACATGACAATTATATCAACATCTCAAATCAATTCCAATTCCAATTCCATATTCCAAATTCTTTATCTCAATTTCCACAGTCAATAGTTCAACATCAATCTCAGCATATTATCCACATAGTCAATATCACAGTTCAAAGCAACAATAATATCCACAACAGTCAACCAGCAAACATTCAACAATTCAGCAGTTCAATCGAACAACAAAGCACACAAAGTATTACAGGCAACATAACAAGGGTTATCCATCCTCACCTTAGCCGATATCAATTATGGAATTGTCCAGCAAGTTCCAAGTCCGGTTCCTCAGCAAATTGTTCGTTATCAACTCCTATATCAATCAATAATATGCACATATAAGATGGTATGCAAATGCCTTGCTAATACTGTAGACCGGAAACTAAATATAAACTCGGCTCGGTTACTCCCCCGGATTATTTCTCCATTATTATCATCATTCACCATTTATTTCAAGGTGTCAAAATACTATTCTATACTCATACCTATACCCGGATACTATACCGGTATTATACTTTGATAATACCCTTTCCATAATTATTTCTTAAGTATGTACTTTCCAAAATACTATTTCTACAAATTATTACTTACCTTATATATGTTCCCAAAATTATTTTCCATATACCACATACTTCCCCTAAATTTATATTTCCCCACTAATTCCACAATTATATTTTCCCTCTATTTAATTCCATATAATATTTTTTTCAAAATTAATTTTCCTCAAAATATTTATTTCCATACCATAATATATTTTCCCAATGTCATTTTTATTTTCTTCCATTTTATTTTCCTTCCCAGATTTCATTTTCTTCCTATTTTTTTTTTA
Organism: Turnera subulata; assembly: GCA_028386065.3. Classification (NCBI taxonomy): domain Eukaryota; kingdom Viridiplantae; phylum Streptophyta; class Magnoliopsida; order Malpighiales; family Passifloraceae; genus Turnera; species Turnera subulata. Next base: position 3,297 of record JAKUCV010001642.1, on the reverse strand, counting down.
CTAAATCGAACTGGGCCTAAGTCTAAGTCCCAAGCCCAAAGCCTAATCCAACCCAACCTCTCTAACCCATCTCACCCTAAGCCCAACACAAAGCCTTAAGCCCAAGCCCAACAGATTCAAACCACAACCCATCTGACCCAAACTCAACCCGCGGGTCGGCCCGACCCATATCACGTCTCATCCGGGTCGGAGCCTCTAAAACGGGCTGCTCACCTTCTCTTCACAGGCGGCGGCACGTCGGTCGGGATGACGGGGAGGGCGAGCAGCGAGCGGCACGAGGAGGCGGCTGCAGGCGGAAAGGCGACGGCGAGGGTGGCGGCCCAGCGAGGCGGCGCGACCCACGGCAGGAGGAGGAGCGAGTCCGGTGGGCTTGTCGGGTCGTGCTCCAAGATGAAGGCGGCGATGGCGTGTTGCAGGGAGGCGGCCGGCGAGGAAGAGAGGGAGGAGAGGGGGAAGGAGAAGAGGAAGATGGCGGCGCGGCTGGTGCAGGTGGTGGTCAATGGCGGCTCGGGTGGTGTGGTGGTTGGCGGCGGCAAGAGGTAAGGGAGGAGGAAGAAGAGAGGAAAAAGAAGAGAAGAGGAAAGAGGGGTTGTTGCAAAACGACGTAGTTTTGCTGGGTTGTGTGTGTGTTTGTTTATTTTTTTTCCTTTTCTGGTTTGTGAATTTGCAGAAATGGATGGGTTTTTTTTTTTTTTCTTCTTTTGCAGGGAAAGAAGGGAAGGAATGAAGATGAAGATATGCAGATGAGGTGATTTAAAATAGGCAACAAAAGTCATTGGTTTATCACAAGTATAATAGGTAGTTCACAGGCTGAATAGGAATTGGCGGCTGAATAATTGAACTTCAATTATGCAGTTACTATGCTGCATGTGAAGTGTGGCCCACCTGGACCAGAAAATATCCGGTATACCCGCTTATCTTATTTCTGGTCCGATAATTCGAGAATAATCCCGGCTTTTCCGAAGATTCCCGGACCCGGAAAAATCCCAACTTTGGTCCGTAAAATCCGCAGAAAATTCCCGAACGTGGGGCCATGCTCGATTTCGGAATCCAATACTCAATTTACCATAATTTAATTACCCAAGATTAAAAATCAATGGTAAATTACTGTACATTAACTTAAACAGTCCTGGTAAAAATGAAATTTTTACCTGGGCTGTTACAGCCTACCCACCTTAAAAGAATTTCGTCCCCGAAATTCACTCCGAAGCTGTGAACAAGTGCGGATACTGAGAACGCATATGCTCCTCAACTTCCCACGTGGACTCATTCGCAGAGTGCTTGCTCCACTTAACCTTTACCATCGGAATAACTCTGCTCCTCAACTGTCTGTCTTCTCGGGCAAGGATCTGCTCCGGCATTTCTGTATATGTCAGATCCTCTGCGACCTCAACATCCACTGTAGTAACCACATGGCTCGGATCTGATCTGTACCTCCTCAACATGGAAACATGGAACACATCATGAATCCGTGACAACTCCTCTGGCAAGGATAATCTGTACGCCAGGGGTCCAATCCTTTCCACAATCTCATACGGTCCAATGTACCTGGGACTCAGCTTCCCTCTTTTCCCGAATCTGATTACACCCTTCCAAGGTGCAACTCGGAGGAAAACTCGTTCTCCCACTTGGTACTCCATCTCTCGACGATGCTTATCGGCATAGCTCTTCTGTCGGTCCTGTGCTGCTCTCATACTCTGCTTAACTGTCTGAATCTTGTCAACAGTCTGCTTAACCAAATCTGGACCAACGATCAAACGGAGACCTTCTTCATCCCAGCAAACTGGACTTCGGCACTTCCTTCCGTAGAGAGCTTCAAACGGAGGCATGCCAATACTGGAATGATAACTGTTGTTATAGGCAAACTCCGCCAAAGGTAGGTACTGATCCCAACTCCCACTGAAGTTAAGAGCACAAGCCCTTAGCATATCTTCCAGTGTCTGAATAGTCCTCTCCGACTGTCCATCGGTCTGAGGATGGAATGCAGTACTAAAACTCAGCTTCGTTCCCAAAGCTGTTTGCAGACTCTTCCAGAACCGTGATGTGAATCTCGGATCTCTGTCTGAGACTATGGACTTAGGAATCCCATGTAGTCTCACAATCTCTGCAACATATTGCTTCGCCAACTTATCCAAAGTGTCTGTCTGTCGAATGGGAAGAAAATGGGCTGATTTTGTAAGTCGATCAACGATAACCCAGATGGCATCATGCTGTCTCCGGGTCAACGGTAATCCGACCACAAAGTCCATGGTAATCATCTCCCACTTCCACTCTGGCACTGACAAAGATCTCATTTTCCCAGCTGGAGCCTGATGTTCAGCTTTCACTTGCTGGCATGTGATACACTTAGCCACATACTCGGCTACATCCTTCTTCATACGTGGCCACCAAAAATGACTCCTCAAATTCTGGTACATCTTGGTACTTCCGGGATGCATAGCATACGGTGTCATATGTCCTTCTTCTAGAATCTGACTACGCAGATCACCAACACTGGGTACACATAGACGCTTTCCCAGCATCAGTGCACTATCCTCCGCTATGTGGAACTTATCTTCCTTCCCACTACGGACTGCTTCTTTCAGCTTGATCAGGTCGGGGTCTCCATCTTGTAACTCCACAATCCAGCCTCTCAGGTTAGACTTGACTTCAATATGTGTCAACAAGCTCCTGTCTCATCCACTGACAAATCAACTCCCATCTTCCTTAACTCAATGAGTGAGGACATCGAGTAGGTCGTGGAAGCATCTTCTGGCTGTCTCTGACTCAGAGCATCTGCTACAACATTAGCTTTTCCAGGATGATACTCAATAGTACAATCATAATCATTCAACAACTCAACCCAACGTCTTTGTCGCAGGTTAAGCTCTTTCTGAGTCATGATGTACTTGAGACTCTTGTGATCTGTGAAAATCCGGCATCTCTCTCCAAACAGATAATGTCGCCAGATCTTCAAAGCAAGAATCACTACGGCCATTTCCAAGTCATGTGTCGGATAATTCTTCTCGTGTGGCCTCAACTGTCTCGAAGCATAGGCTATCACTCGGCCTTCTTGCATCAAAACAGCTCCCAAACCAAGACCTGAAGCATCACAAAATAGCACGTACTCCACTCCTGGCTTAGGTACTGTCAAGACTGGTGCTGTTGTCAGCTTCTTCTTCAGTTCATCAAAACTCTTCTGGCAGGCATCACTCCATACAAAGGCTTGGTCTTTCTTTAACAGCTTGGTCATGGGACTAGCTATCAAAGAGAAACCCTCGATGAATCTTCGATAATATCCTGCAAGGCCAAGAAAAC
>JAKUCV010001641.1:0-51883 GCA_028386065.3 Turnera subulata | reverse complement strand
CCCCGGTTCTCGTCAAGTCGAGCTCTCCTCTTCATTCGATGACGGCAGCGGTGGTGTGGAATCCAAAGGCACTGGCAGCCCGTCGTGAACTCGACCCTGACGCTGCGTAGAGGAAGACTTCGGGCGGCAGCGACGTCGTGCGAGCGGGAGGACCAAAAGAGAGAGGGTGCAGTCAAGGGAGCAATGGAATCAGGGTAGGTTCAATTTGGGGATTAAGGGACTGCAAGAGAGGAGGAGAGGATGAGGGAGAGAGAGAGAGAGAGAGAGAGTGCGAGTCGGCGGCCGTCGGGTGAGAAAGAGAGGAGTAAAAGAAAAGAAAAGAGAAGTGAAAAGAAAAAGAAGGAAAGGAGCGGCTAGGGTTTGGCCGCCCTAGTGGATGACCTGTCGTTCCACTTAGGCGCGGTCAACCCCCTGGTCAACGCGTTTTACCCCGATCTCGAATTCATTTCCCACGGGACCCAAACCATGAACAATACCAACTTAAAATTGACATTTCCAAGGCATAATAATTTATTTCCTCGACTAAAACTCGAAAATACCTCAAGGGCAAAATTGGAATAAAAATTTCAAAAATTCCACAAATCCAATAATGAAAATCTGGGGCGTTACAATGTCGATCCTTGATTTTGGAGTGGGATGTCTATCCCGGGATTTTGGTTAGGGATGTTGATCCCTGTGATTTGATTTTGTATGAAGATAATATAATTGTCACGTGGTAAGTAGTGGTACGACTCGATGGTTTAAGACTATTTTGTGGTGGACTTGACCTTGGGTTACTTGTGATAAGCATGTCTATGCTTGGGATGTCTATCCCGTGATTATTTTTGGGATGTCTATCCCTGGGTTCGTATTTTTGGGATGTCGATCCCTGGGTTCTTTGGACTTGGTCTGGTACCCGGAATGTGTTGATAACCAGGTCTGACCCCTAGCTTATCCGTGACGGGGCCCGAAAAGATAAAATTGGAAATTGGTTTTTGTTTAAGTCTTTTTTTTGGTCTTGGACCGGTTTTAGGTCTTGTCTTTCGGTTTGGTGTATTTGGGCGGTTTTTGCCTGTTTTTGACCTTGAGTAATTTTAGTGTTGCATATTGATTGTCTATCCTTCGTCGGTGAGCACTTCGGACTCACCCCTCACCTACGGGCTTTCATCCCGTAGGATGGATTATTTGTGGTACAGGTTTGGTGCATTCCAGACAGGCTGTGGCGTTATCCCTTGGACAGGACTTGGATCCATAGTTTGCATCTATGTCGCATACAGTGTCTTTGTGAGTTATTTAGTCTTCCGCTGTGCATTATATTGCTGTTGTTGGGCCATTGGGCCGGTTATGTTGTTTTGTTGTTTTTGATGTTTTGGGCTGTTGAGCCCGAGTTTCTGTTGTATACACTGTATCTGGGCTTGGTTTGGTTGGGTCGTCACAGTTCCGGCACGTGTTTACTGTGTACGGTAAATACGGGTCGGGGCGTTTAATTTTGGTAGCGGAGCGGGCGTTAGGTCTTGTTGGGAAGTCTTTGTGTGTTTGTTGTTCTTGTTTGCATAGTTCGCTCCATTTGTTTATTATTTTACATCATTTAGTTAGTGCATTATGGATCCAATCAAGGGACGCCAGCTGTCGCAGAACGTACACATAAGAGGTAATTGATGCCATAAATAAGCGGAAATATAAATATTATTAATAATACTAATATTAATATTACAAATATAAATATTACATTGATATTTTATAAAGAAATAAAAATACATTTATCGCCTTGGAACGACGTTGACCCTGAAGCTGTTGGGGTCATTGTTGATGTTGACCGTGATCCTGTCGCTCCACGAGAACCACATGCCGCCCCTGTTGTTCTGGCCGGGAAGCTCGAACCGGTTTGCTGCAGGGAACCGGAGTGGGATGAGACCGTGATCATCTTCAGGTTGCCATTGGGACTCAGTGAGAAGAACCATATTGGGCTTGTACTGGTTCTTAAGGTCCCTCAGGGTACGCGAGAACTCCTGGGAACGCCTAGCGACTCCTCTGCAGTTCCACACCAGTACTCGGGCCTTTGGCCAAGTTGGAGGTAATCGAGTCACTCTGGGCATGCTCTGGGCTGTCATCGAGAGCTGGTAGTAGGTTCCTTGCTCTAGGGAATGGCAAGTGGACTCTAGGTTGAACTCCTGAAGTCTTTCGGAGATGAAGAACATCACGGAGTTAGCCGAGCCGTAGAAGGAGGTCCTCAGAGTGCCATGGTCCTCTAGGAAGAACGTCTCTTCCATGGGAGTGACGAAGAATCTGGAGGAGTAGAGTTCGTAGACGAAGACCAGACGGGGCATTCTGCTGAGTTCGTTTGGTAGTTCCTCTGGACGCTCGTTGATCATGCTGTAGGCCAGCCGGTTTCTTCTGCCTAGGTTGGAACCTTTGACGAAGAAGACGGATGAGGGAGCAGGCATGTTGTCTCGACGTGTGGTGTTTTATTTTCTGAACGTTGTGGTTTTGGTTGCCTGGATGTTTTGTTTTCTCTTGGATGCTTTGTGGTTTTCGCTTTCCGTTGTTTTGCCTTTTATAGAAAAAAAAGTTTACTGTTTTATTTTTCCAAGTTTAGACCCCACCTATCCCCGGGAAGGTCTAAAGGATTTTTAGGTGATGGGAAAAGCAGTTTCCCTTCACAAAACTCCAATCGTTTTCATACTTCAAGGTATTGTTTTTAAAAATTTTGCCGTTGTTTCATTTATTGCTTCGTTACTTTATATGTTTTTCGGGCTACAATGCCTGTGTTTTCAGCCCTTTTCCATCTCGTGATTTTCTAACGCCCTGGCTACCTTGGCGTTTCTTTTCATAGTTTTACTATATTTTCTTGCATCTATTATCACATGCATTCGTGACCGTTGAGGCTAGATTGATGGGACCCTATCTCGAGTAGAGCGCATGTACGACAAGCTTACATCTGTTTGGACATCGTGGAGAGATACGAGACTTGACAGACGTTTTTGGCTCATGCGGAATTTGTGAACAAGTGGATATCGTTTCTATCGAGGGACACAGGACGCTCTTGTGATCATCACCGTGCGAGTTAACGGATGTCTTTTCCACGAGGGAAACAGACGACACCGTTAGTTGTATGTGTTACGTTTCTGGGGATCGAGTATGTTTACGACCGATCTAGAGCGCCGAACATGAAAATTTGTTTTTGTTTTAACTTCTTCATGTTTTGGTTTTGTTAAACGAAATTTTGTTTTTAATCTCTTTATGTTTGATTTTATATTCTTATTGTTGAATTTTGTTTTGCTTTGAGATGTTTTGATTTTCTGTTTAACATAAGATTTCGTAATATAAGAGTTTTGATTTAAAAAGGAAACTTATTTTATTTAATTTATAACGGTTTTACAACGGAGAAGAAGTACTCTATTGAGTTACATGCTTCTCTAAGTCTTTTACAAGTTTTTGGACGTTTTTCATGTGAGGAAAGAGCTCCGCGCACGCCAGTTCTATCTGCATCACCGTCGAGCTGATCTTCTTCAGTGAGACGTTCAGCTGCGTCAGTGTCTGCTGCGGAGTGCTGCTTTCAGCCGTTGCTTTGCCTTCCGATCCTCAGCTTTCTTGTTGGCACACTTCTTTCGTCGTTTTGGGGAGACGACCATGTGTTCTTTCAGACCGATGATGTTCGTCTTGAACCGCTTTTTGGGAGGTTCTTCATCGGAGCTTGTCGGGAAAGTAGTGCCACCGATGTAGCTGTTGTTCTCGGAGTCTGAGGTGGTTCGAGATCGAATTGGAGAGTCCATGGTTGTGTGTGAGTTTGCCGGTCATGAGGTTCGGTTTTTATAGAGGACGAGATGTCGCTTAAGGGTATAAGCGGTATCTCGGGTTGAGTTTGGACACCTAGCAGAGTGTGCCAGAAGCTTACCGTGGTAGGACCCACGGATAAGAGAGAATTTCGGGGACAAAATTCTTTTTAAGGTGGGTAGACTGTAACAGCCCGGGTAAAAATTTGGATTTTTACCGAGACTATAAAAGTCTTTTTACCGTGATTTACCGATGAATTAATCTTGGGTAATTAATTCAAGGTAAATCGGGCGTCGTTTTTCGTAACCGATGTTTTTCCCGAGCTCGTGATTTTCCCGTGGATTTTTCGGACCTAAGTTGGTATTTTTCGGGTCCAGAATCTTCGGAAAAATCACACCGGAAAATAACTAATGGGGTATCAGTTATTTTCTGGTCCGGACCGGACTCGCTCCATAATGCAGACAAGCTGGATTATTGATCGTCACATGTTGCATAGTAAATTCACGTTCTATAAAAAGAAAGCAGAGGAAGAAGGAGAGGGAGAGAGGAAGAAAGGAGAGGGAAAAAAAAAGAGGAAAAGAGAAAAAAAAAAGAAAGAAAAGAAAAAAAAAGGAAAGGAGAAAAACAGAAAAAAAAAGAAGAGAGGAGGAAAAAAAACAGAGAAAAGGAAAAAAAAAGGAAAGAAATTACTGAAACAAATCGGAAAAAAAAAAGAAAAAAAGGAGAAAACCGGTGAACAGTGCGTCACCTCTCCCCCTCCCCGGTTACTGTACAAAGCGGCAAGTTCCAGGCCATTTCGTGCCACACCGACGCCACCATCGTCGTCGCCGTCGCCCCCGTCGTCTTCCGCCACCTGACGCGCCGCCGAGGGCCGTTGACCCGGCGGAGAACCCACGGATCCACCTCCCTCGCGCCTCCGCCTTCAGCCGTCGCCGCCGCGCCTTTCCTCCTGCCGTTCCAGCGTCGCCGCCTCTCCCCGCGCCTCGTGACCCCATCCTCGCACTGCGTCGCGCCGCCGCCGCCGTTCCTAAGGTGAGGATCCGACTCATCTGGGCGGGTCCCGGCCGGGTCGCGCCTTCCCTGGGTCTGGGTTGCCGGGTTGGGTTAGTTTTATTTTTTAAAAATATATATATATATATATATAAATCTGTATATATAATTATTCTGGTATTTATTTTTCAAAAAAATATATATTTACTTTGAGAAAATTATGGTTAGTTTAATTCTGGTGTTTTATGAAAAATATAAATATATATACTTTGATAAATAATTAAGTTATGTTTTGGAGAAAAACTAATATTATTTGGAAAAATATATATATACCATGAAAATAATTTTTGGAAATTTAATATATATATTATTTTCTCTGGAAAATTATAGTTGAGGAATATATATATATATATATATATATATATATATATATATATATATATATATGTAACAGCCCAGGTAAAAATTTCATTTTTACCGGGACTGTTTAAGTTAATTTACAGTAATTTACCTTTGATTTTAATCTTGGGTAATTAAATTATGGTAAATCGAGCATTGGATTCCAAAACCGAGCCTTGTCCCACGTCCGAGATTTTTTCAGCGGATTTGACGGACCAAAGTTGGAATTTTTGGGTCCAGGAATCTTCGGAAAACCCGGGTTTATCCTCGAGTTAACGGACCAGAAATAAAGATAAGTGGGTATATTGGATATTTTCAGGTCCAGGCGGGTCACACCTCACATGCAGCATAGTAACTGCATAATTGAGGATTCAATAACTCAGCCGCCTTTCCTTATTCAGCCTGTGAACTGCCTGTGCTACCTGTGACTTACCAGTAGTTTTGCCTGCCTATAAAACTATTTTTCTTCTGCCTTCCCAGTGCACGCCATCACCTGGATCTTCTTCTTCACTGCCTCACCTTCAAAACCCACAAAACCACCTACTGCCAACCTATACCAGAAAAGAAATAAAAAAAAAAAATAGAACACACAACACACACCCAAAACGCCATCGTTTGGCAACCCCCCCTTCTTTTCCTTCTTCCGTGAACCGCCACCGTCGGTCGAGCCACCTCCACAGCCGACCGCCACCACTTGCACCCCTCTCCTCCTTCCTTCCTTTTCCTCCGCCGTGCGCAGCACCAGTGGAGCTCGCCTCCCACGACGCACCTCTTGTCTCGCTTTTCCTCCTCCCCACTGCAGATCGACACCGCCCCATCTGCTCATCACCGACACACCATCTGCAGCCGGCACCGACGCCGCCACGACAACTCGCTCCGGTCGCGCCCCTTGCGTCTTGCTCGTCACCGCCTCCTGCATCGTCGTCCCGTGTCTTGCTTCGTCGCGCCGCCGTCGTCTGCAAACCGAGGTGAGCAGATCCGATTGAGAGGTTTCGACCCAGATGGACTCCTATGGGTCGGGTTCACCCGGGGCTGTGTGGCTTGGGTCGCGGGCTGTGTCGTGGGCTGGTGCGTTGTGGGCTGAGTCAGAGGGTTGGTTTGGGTTGCTACCTAAGCCTGGGCTTGAGCTTATGTAGCAGGCCAGGCTTAACCTTGGGCCAGTCCAAATTAAAAAAAAAAAGAAATAAAATTTGAAAAAAGAGAAAAATATAATTCAGGAAATAATAATTCCTGGGAAGGAAATAATGGGTGAATTATGAATAATTATTATAAATGCTATTTGGAAAAGAAAGTGTATATTATGGAAATATATATATATTATGAGAAAAATAATTTTGGAAAGGGTGTTATCAAGGTAATAAAATACCGGAATAATATCCGGGTATAGGTATAAATATAGAATGGTATTTTGACACTTGAAATAAATGGTGAATGGTGATGATAATGGAAATTAATCCGGGGTAGTAATTGTGACAAGTCAGTATTTATTTTTCGGTACACAGTACTAGCATGGCATTTGCATATCACCTTATGTGTGCATATTATTTGATTGATATAGGAGTTGATAACGAACAGTTTGTTGAGGGTCTGGACTTGGAGTCTACTGGACAATTCTATAATTGAATAATCGGCTAAGGTGAGGATGGATAACCCTTGTTATGTTGCCTGTAATACTTGTGTGCTTTGTTGTTTGATTGAACTGCTGAGATATTGATCGTTGGTTATTTGACTGTTGTGATTGTTGGACTGTGTTGTTGATTCAATGGATATTATGCTGAGGTTGATGCTGAACTATTGACTGTGGATAATTGAGAAATGGATATTGGGAATTGGGATTGATATGAGATAATGATATAATTGTCACGTGGAAAGTAGTAGTACGACCCGATGGTTTGAAAATTAATTTTGGGATGCTATGGTCGGTTACTTGGTTTGGTTGGCATGTCGATGCCTGTGGTTGGGGTATACCGAATACCCAGTGGTTCGGATATACCGAATATCCGGTTGGCATGTCGATGCCTGTGGTTGGGGTATACCAAATACCCAGTGGTTTGGATATACCAAATATCCGGTTTTGGGTTGTTGAACCCGGTATGGTAAGAATGGTATGGTTCTCTTTGACCTGGAATCTGGAATTAATTGATAACCTGGTACGACCCTAGCTTGTCCAGTGACGGGGGCCTGGAAGATAAAATTGGAAATTATGTTAAATATTCTTTTGGTCTTGGCTCAGTTTTATATGAGATATGTTGTTGATTTGTTTGTAATTGCTTTACTGTATTACGGTTGCCTGCATATCACTGTTTATCCTTCGTCGATGAGCACTTCGGACTCACCCCTCGCCTGCGGGGTTTCATACCGTAGGTTAAGTTGTTTCGTAGTTCAGGGACGACGTTCGATGGTTGCTGCTTTCTTCTCCATCTGACTCCGGATCCATACCTCCGCTGCATGTGCATATAAGTCTTCCGCTGCTGTATGATATATGTTGCTGTGTTGCTACTTTCCTGTTTGGCTTATGATGATGTTTATACTAGATATGCTGTTGCCGTTGCGCTAGTGTGTGGTTTGAATAATGGTCCCCGTATATGGGTGACGGATGATATTCCTGTTGTATTTGGATTTACCATGTAGTATTTTGACTGGGTGTACTGTCTGTTCTATCAATAAGAATAGTTTCGGCACGTGTTTACTGTGTATGGTAAATACGTGTCGGGGCGCTTCAGTTTGGTAGCTGAGCAGGCAGTAGATCATTAGGGACATGACTGTGATTGCATGATTGCCTGTTTGTGCATAAGATCTGTCATGATATGATATGCATACATACATTCTCATATAGGTACGAATAGATCCGATTGGAGGGAATCAGCATGCTGGAGTTCACCTAGATGACGATCAGGTATCGGTGGATCAACCGCAGCAAGTTGCGGGAGGTCCGGAGCACCCTGCGAATGTTCCTTTGGGAGACCCTACACAGATGTTAAACGTGGTAACTCAGATTCTGCAAAGGCAAGATGCCAGAGATGCCCATATCGATGCTGTGGAAGCTCGGGAATAGGAAAACCAGGGACCAGTTGAGGATCCAATGTACATGAAGCTGGAAAAGCTTGGGGCTGAGGTTTTCACCGGTATCACTACGCCGCAGGATGCTGATCGGTGGCTCAGACAGATGAACAGGGTTATGCTGAGGCTGACATGCAGGAATGACAGGTGGGCCAGATATGCCGCTGCCATGTTCTGAGGCGTTGCCGTTGATTGGTGGGGGTCTACCACCAGGGACATGCCGACACCTATCACTATGCCGTGGAACCAGTTCATGGAGATGTTTCGAAGGAAGTTTGTTTCTGAGGCATACCAGGATCAGCTGAGACGAGAGTTTCTGGGACTGCAACAGGGACCAGATCAGACGGTCAATGAGTATAAGATCAAGTTCAACCGCCTGTCCATTTATGCCAGTGAGTTTGTAGCTACTCCGGAGGCCAGATGTAAACGTTTCTGGGATGGTCTTCGATCTGGTATCCAGACAGTCATGGGTGCAAGGTCTACGAGACTTATCAGGACATGCTGACAGATGTCCTGAGAGCTGAGATTATTTGGCTGGGTAATGAGAGGGAGCAACAGGAAATCCGTAAGAGGCAAGCTGCACAGAGTTCTGGGGGACAGAACAAGAGGTTCCAGACACCTGCTAACCAATCAAGGTATGGACAAAGCTGCTCTATGCCAGTGAGTCAGGGACGTGGATGGAACAACAATACCTACAACCGAGGCAGTTCTTGGACTCAGTCTGGAGGGACTTCATCTGGAGATACTCGCCCGAGACTTCCTCTGTCTCATGTGAGGTGCTATGAGTGTAACGAAGTTGGGCACTACCGATATGCTTGTCCCAAGTTGGGAAGATTTGGAGGTACATCACCTACTCAGACGGTGCAAGCTTCAGTTGCTAGTGTTCCTAATGGTTCTGGAGTTGGCCGAGGCCGGAGACGTGGAGCTGTTCCTGCTAGGACCCAGTCAGCCATGAATCAGAGTACGGCTGTGCCGAGAGCATTTGTTATCACCACTGAAGAGGATCCAGAGAATGTCGATGTCATAGCAGGTACTTTTACAGTCTTTGGTAGTACTGCATATACTTTGATTGATCCTGGTGCTACGCATTCTTTTGTCGCGCAAAGTTTTGCAACACAACATAACTGTACGGAAGAAAATTTAACTTGTCCGATGAGGGTTAGGTTACCTGCGGGTATAGTGGTCAGATTAACCCATGTGTGCAGAGACGTTTCTCTCTCGTACGACAATGAGGTTTTTCTTGCACGGTTAGTTGTGATGAACATGGGAGGTTTCGATATCATTCTGGGGATGGATTGGTTGTCGAGGTATAGTGCTTTGGTAAACTATCAGACCAAGGAAGTGCTGTTGACTTCCGATGGTGGACGACAGGTTTTGTTGACATGTATTGGGAGAGTTGCTACTACATGTAGTATCTCTGCTAACCAGGATGTCGGAATGAAGCCACATGGTCCAGATGCCTTATTGACTCACATCAAGGGCGAAGACACTCAGACTCCAGTTTTGGGAGATATCATAGTTGCTAGAGAGTTTCCAGATGTGTTTCCAAAGGTTTTATCGAGATTGCCACCTGACAGGGAAGTTGAGTACACTATCGTCTTGATGCCCGGAGTGACACCTATTTCGATGGAATCATATCGGATGGCGCCGAAAGAACTCCAGGAATTGAAGAAACAGTTGGATGAGCTGTTAGAGAAAGGTTTCATCAGACCTAGTACTTTACCTTGGGGATCACCAGTTCTGTTTGTGAAGAAGAAAGATGGCAGTTTATGCATGTGTGTGGACTATCGACAGTTGAATAAGGTGACAGTGAAGCGCTTCCCAGGATTGATGATCTTTTTGATCAGTTATAGGGAGCTACCGTCTTTTCCAAGATTGATCTTCGGTCTGGATATCACCAAGTCAAGATTGCAGAGAAGGACATACCGAAGACAGCCTTCCGCACTCGGTATGGTCATTTTGAGTTCACAGTGGTTCCTTTCGGTTTGACTAATGCACCTGCAGTTTTCATGTGCTTGATGCACTTGGTCCTGAACGAGTTCTTGGATAAGTTTGTGGTAGTCTTCATCGACGATATTCTGATATACTCCAAGAACAGGAAGAGCATGAAGAGCACCTGAGGGTAGTACTACAGAGATTGCGAGAGAAAGAGTTGTATGCCAAGTTCAGCAAGTGCGAGTTCTGGCTTGAAGAAGTAGCATTCCTTGGACATGTTGTATCCGGGGATGGAATTAAGGTTGACCCTGCCAAAGTGAAAGCTGTTCTAGAGTGGGAGCCGCCCAAGACGGTACCAGAAATCAGGAGTTTTCTTGGCCTTGCAGGATATTACCGGAGATTCATCAAGGGTTTTTCTTTGATAGCTAGTCCTATGACCAAACTGTTGAAGAAAGATCAAGCATTTGTTTGGAGTGATGCCTGCCAGAAGAGTTTTGACGAACTAAAGAAGAAGTTGACATCAGCACCAGTTTTGACAGTACCTAAGCCAGGAGTGGAGTACGTGTTGTTTTGTGATGCTTCAGGCCATGGTTTGAGAGCAGTTCTGATGCAAGAAGGCCGAGTGATTACCTATGCTTCGAGACAGTTGAGACCGCATGAGAAGAATTATCCGACACATGATTTAGAGATGGCCGTAGTGATCCTTGCTTTGAAGATTTGGCGACATTATCTGTTTGGAGAGAGATGCCGGATTTTCACAGATCATAAGAGTCTCAAGTACATCATGACTCAGAAGGAGCTTAACCGACGACAGAGACGTTGGGTTGAGTTGCTGAATGATTATGATTGTACTATTGAGTATCACCCTAGAAAAGCTAATATTGTAGCTGATGCTTGGAGCCGGAGACAACCAAAAGATGCTTCCACGACCTACTCGATATCCTCTCTTATAGAGTTAAGGAAGATGGGAATTGATTTGTCAGTTGATGAGACAGGAGCTTTGTTGACCCATATTGAAGTCAAATCTAACCTGAGAGGCTGGATTGTGGAACTACAAGATGGAGATCCCGACCTGATCAAGCTAAATGAAGCAGTCCGCAGTAGAAAAGAAGATAAGTTTCACATAGCCGAGGATAGTGCACTGATGCTGGGAAAACATCTATGTGTACCCAGTGTTGGTGACCTGCGCAGTCAGATTCTGGAAGAGGGACATATGACGCCGTATGCTATGCATCCCGGGAGCACCAAGATGTATTAGGATTTGAGGAGTCATTTTTGGTGGCCGCGTATGAAGAAAGATGTAGCAGAGTATGTTGCAGAGATTGTGAGGCTACATAGAATTCCTAAGTCCATAGTCTCAGACAGAGATCCGAGGTTCACATCACGGTTTTAGAAGAGTCTGCAAACAGCTTTGGGTACGAAGCTGAGTTTCAGTACCGCTTTTCATCCTCAGACAGACGGACAGTCGGAGAGGACTATTCAGACGCTGGAAGACATGCTAAGAGCTTGTGCTCTTAACTTCGGTGGGAGTTGGGACCAGTATTTGCCTTTAGCGGAGTTTGCCTACAACAACAGTTTCCATTCCAGTATTGGCATGCCACCGTTTGAAGCTCTCTACGCAAGGAAGTGCCGAAGTCCGGTTTGTTGGGATGAAGAAGGTCTTCATTTGATTGTGGGTCCAGAATTGGTCAAGCAGACAGTTGAAAAGATTCAGACAGTTAGACAGAGTATGAGAACAGCACAGGACCGACAGAAGAGTTATGCCGATAAGCATCGACGTGAGATGGAGTACCAGGTGGGAGAAAGAGTTTTTCTCCGAGTTGCACCCTGGAAGGGAGTTATCAGATTCGGAAAAAGAGGGAAGCTACGTCCCAGGTACATCGGGCCGTATGAGATCGTGGAAAGGGTTGGACCCTTGGCGTACAGACTGTCTCTACCAGAGGAGTTATCACGGATTCATGACGTGTTCCATGTTTCCATGTTGAGGAGGTATAGATCAGATCCGAGCCATGTGGTTACCACAGCAGATGTTGAGGTCGCAGAGGATCTAACATATACAGAGTTGCCAGAGCAGATTCTTGCCCGAGAGGTCAGACAGTTGAGGAACAGAGTCATTCCGATGGTAAAGGTTAAGTGGAGCAAGCACTCTACGAACGAGTCTATGTGGGAAGTCGAGGAGCATATGCCTTCTCAGTATCTGCACTTATTCACAGCTTCGGAGTGAATTTCGGGGACGGAATTCTTTTTAAGGTGGGTAGGCTGTTACAGCCCCGGTAAAAATCATTTTGACCGGTACTGTTTAAGCTAATTTACAGTAATTTACCATTGATTTTAATCTTGGGTAGTTAAATTATGGTAAATCGAGCATTGGATTTCGAAACCGAGCCTTGTCCCACGTTCGAGATTTTTTCTGCGGATTTTACGAACCAAAGTTGGAATTTTTGGGTCCAGGAATCTTCGGAAAAACCGGGTTTATCCTCGAGTTAACGGACCAAAAATAAAGATAAGTGGGTATATTGGATATTTTCTGGTCCAGGCGGGTCACACCTCACATGCAGCATAGTAACTGCATAATTGAGGATTCAATAATTCAGCCGCCTTTCCCTATTCAGCCTGTGAACTGCCTGTGCTACCTGTGACTTACCAGTAGTTTTGCCTGCCTATAAAACTATTTTTCTTCTGCCTTCCCAGTGCACGCCATCACCTGCATCTTCTTCTTCACTGCCTCACCTTCAAAACCCACAAAACCACCTACTGCCAACCTATACCAGAAAAGAAATAAAAAAAAAACAGAACACACAACACACACCCAAAACGCCATCGTTTGGCAACCCCCCTTCTTTTCCTTCTTTCGTGAACCACCACCATCGGCCGAGCCACCTCCACAGCCGACCGCCACCACTTGCACCCCTCTCCATCTTCCTTCCTTTTCCTCTGCCGCGCGCAGCACCAGTGGAGCTCGCCTCCCACGACGCTCCTCTTGTCTCGCTTTTCCTCCTCCCCACTGCAGATCGACACCGCCCCATCTGCTCATCACCGACACACCATCTGCAGCCGGCACCGACGCCGCCACGACACCTCGCTCCGGTCGCGCCCCTTGCATCTTGCTCGTCACCGCCTCCTTCATCGCCGTCCCGTGTCTTGCTTCGTCGCGCCGCCGTCGTCTGCAAACCGAGGTGAGCAAACCCGATTGAGAGGTTTCGACCCGGATGGACTCCCATGGGTCGGGTTGACCCGGGGCTGTGTGGCTTGGGTCGCGGGCTGTGTCGTGGGCTGGTGCGTTGTGGGCTGAGTCTGAGGGTTGGTTTGGGCTGCTACCTAAGCCTGGGCTTGAGCTTATGTAGCAGGCCAGGCTTAACCTTGGGCCAGTCCAAATTAAAAAAAAAAACGAAAGAAAAAGAAATAAAATTTGGAAAAAGAGAAAAATATAATTCAGGAAATAATAATTCCTGGGAAGGAAATAATGGGTGAATTATGAATAATTATTATAAATGCTATTTGGAAAAGAAAGTATATATTATGGAAATATATATATATATATATATATATATATATTATGAGAAAAATAATTTTGGAAAGGGTGTTATCAAGTATAGAATGGTATTTTTTCACTTGAAATAAATGGTGAATGATGATGATAATGGAAATTAATCCGGGGTAGTAACTGAGACGAGTCAGTATTTATTTTTCGGTACACAGTACTAGCATGGCATTTGCATATCACCTTATGTGTGCATATTATTTGATTGATATAGGAGTTGATAACGAACAGTTTGCTGAGGGACTGGACTTGGAGTCTACTGGACAATTCTATAATTGAATAATCGGCTAAGGTGAGGATGGATAACCCTTGTTATGTTGCCTGTAATACTTTTGTGCTTTGTTGTTTGATTGAACTGCTGAGATATTGATCGTTGGTTATTTGACTGTTGTGATTGTTGGACTGTGTTGTTGATTCAGTGGATATTATGCTGAGGTTGATGTTGAACTACTGACTGTGGATAATTGAGAAATGGATATTGGGAATTGGGATTGATATGAGATAATGATATAATTGTCACGTGGAAAGTAGTGGTACGACCCGATGGTTTGAAAATTAATTTTGGGATGCTATGGTCGGTTACTTGGTTTGGTTGGCATGTCGATGCCTGTGGTTGGGGTATACCGAATACCCAGTGGTTCGGATATACCGAATATCCGGTTGGCATGTCGATGCCTGTGGTTGGGGTATACCAAATACCCAGTGGTTTGGACAAACCAAATATCTGGTTTTGGGTTGTTGAACTCGGTATGGTAAGAATGGTATGGTTCTCTTTGACCTGGCATCCGAAATTAATTGATAACCTGGTACGACCCTAGCTTGTCCAGTGACGGGGGCCCGGAAGATAAAATTGGAAATTATGTTAAATATTCTTTTGGTCTTGGCTCAGTCTTATATGAGATATGTTGTTGCTTTGTTTGTAATTGCTTTACTGTATTACGGTTGCCTGGATATCACTGTTTATCCTTCGTCGGTGAGCACTTCGGACTCACCCCTCGCCTGCGGGGTTTCATCCCGTAGGTTAAGTTGTTTCGTAGTTCAAGTACGACGTTCGATGGCTGCTGCTTTCTTCTCCACCTGACTCCGGATCCATACCTCTGCTACATGTACATATAAGTCTTCCGCTGCTGTGTGATATATGTTGTTGTGTTGCTGCTTTCCTGTTTGGCTTATGATGATGTTTATACTGGATATGCTGCTGCCATTGCGCTAGTGTGTGGTTTGAATAATGGTCTCCGTATATGGGTGACGGATGATATTCCTGTTGTATTTGGATTTACCATGTAGTATCAATAAGAATAGTTTCGGCACGTGTTTACTGTGTATGGTAAATACGGGTCGAGGCGCTTCAATATATGTACTTTGAGAATTAAAGGTAATTATATTTTGTGTTGGAAAATATTATTATATATATTTATAAAAAGATAAATACTATATATATATTTTCTAGAAATTATAAATACGTTATTATTTTTCTGGGAAATTATGGTGATTATATTTTGGAAGAATTATAATTATTTTACGAAAATATTTTGAAAAGAGTTTTAATTAAAGTATGGTACCGAAATTATAATCGGATATACGTACGGTATAATATTTTTGGTAAAGATGGTAAAAAAGGATATGTAACCGGGATGGGTTTATTTCATAGTATTGGCATCATAGCATACCGATTATGTGCATTTATGTGAGTATATTGTTTTGTTGTATAGGTTTGGATATCGGGCAGTTTCCCGAGGAACCGGCTTGGGACCGGTCATTGTCTCCGGAGTTGAGTAATCGGCTAAGGTGAGGATGGATTTCCTTCAATATGTGCCTGTATTAGTCGGTTATTGTGTTAGATGATTATTGCATTGTTGGATGTTGCATTTGTCGTGGTTTGATTCGGGATGTTTATCCCATGGTCTTGATTGTTGTCGGGATATTTATCCCAGTATCTTGATTGGTTTTGGGATATTTATTATCGTGTCTTTGGCCATAAGAATAATGGAATAAATAATAAATTGTGATAAGGAGGTCGATCCTTGATTTTGGAGTGGGATGTCTATCCCGGGATTTTGGTTAGGGATGTTGATCCCTGTGATTTGATTTTATATGATGATAATATAATTATCACGTGGTAAGTAGTGGTACGACTCGATGGTTTAAGGCTATTTTGTGGTGGCCTTGACCTGGGTTACTTGTGATAAGCATGTCTATGCTTGGGATATCTATCCCGTGATTATTTTTGGGATGTCTATCCCTGGGTTCGTATTTTTGGGATGTCGATCCCTGGATTCTCTAGATTTGGTCTGGCACCCGGAATGTGTTGATAACCAGGTCTGACCCCTAGCTTATCCGTGACGGGGCCCGAAAAGATAAAATTGGAAATTGGTTTTTGTTTAAGTCTTTTTTTTGTCTTGGACCGGTTTTAGGTCTTGTCTTTCGGTTTGGTGTATTTTGGCGGTTTTTGCCTGTTTTTTACCTTGAGTAATTTTAGTGTTGCATATTGATTGTCTATCCTTCGTCGGTGAGCACTTCGGACTCACCCCTCACCTGCGGGCTTTCATCCCGTAGGATGGATTATTTGTGGTACAGGTTTGGTGCATTCCAGACAGGCTGCGGCGTTATCCCTTGGACAAGACTTGGATCCATAGTTTGCATCTATGTCGCATACACTGTCTTTGTGAGTTATTAAGTCTTCCGTTGTGCATTATATTGCTATTGTTGGGCCATTGGGCCGGTTATGATGTTTTGTTGTTTTTGATGTTTTGGGCTGTTGAGCCCGAATTTCTGTTGTATACACTGTATGCTGGGCTTGGTTTGGTTGGGTCGTCACAGTTCCGGCACTTGTTTACTGTGTACGGTAAATACGGGTCGGGACGTTTCAGGGATACAACTTTAAATATATATAATAGATTTTAACATTTGGCGCACAATTAAAAAGTCAACGAATACAGGGGAGAAAAAGAACCGAGTAGAAACTTTTCTTTCCTGGATCAATAAAAACTAAATCTTGGAATTTTCGGCAAAATACCCCGGAAGAAAGAAATCATTGGTAAGTCAAGGGTGTAACTCCACATACACAATAAAAATAATGCCAAGTACAAACAAAAGAAGACCAGGGTAGGTGGTAGAACCTGTTTGAAAAAGCACCTTTCAAAGTATTTTTATTTCGACTTCCTTCACTTCTTTTGGTAAAAGTTCCACTGCAGATAGAGAAAACCCTAGGCCAATTTTCTGTTTTATATTACGCTAAAAATTTTTAGGTCTATGTCTTGGTGAGTTTTTCCTTTTTAAAGAAAAATCATAGGGGGAGGCAGCTAGCATGGTCGGTCGTGGACCAAATAAATAGGCATTAAAACCTAATATTTACTTTTAATTGGATGCCAAAGTCACGCTCCAGATTCCTACCGGAAACCAAATTGCCCTCTCTTTGTTTGTTTTCAACTAGGAAATAAAGTATGTAAACGAATTTGATGCCTATCTTAACGAATTCGACGCTTTTCATTTTAGGGGGAGATCCTATTTGCAAAATATTAGGAAGAACACCACCATTACAATAAAATTATACGGTATTGGAAAGCTTATTAAAAAACCTCCCTCCTCTTGTACACTCCTTAAAGAAATAATAATAATAAAAATAGAAACAAAATTATTCGTTTACTAAAAAGACCACCATTCATATTGCTCAAAAGCAAGGGCAACAAACGCAACAACATAGGGTTTTGACTCTTGAAACCAAAACATTAGTGCTCAGGAGAATTCATCACTATGTCTTCAACATCTCCAAGGTTGTTAAGAGCAGGGAGCTCCTCATTAGCAGTTGGCGGAGGCACCTCCGGCAGGACCACCTGAGGAGGCTCGAGGAGGAGGACTTGTGCCAGCTCCGCCTGAAGAGCATTCATATGGATGGTGTGTTGCGCCTGGAACAGGGCATCTTCGGCTTCCGAGAGCCTCCACCAAAAATAATCGACACACCTCCTAAGAAATTATGCCTCGGGTTCAACTAGCTCAGGTTTCAACTTGAGTTCTTCCATTTGAGATTTCAGAAGTTGTTTCTCCTGTTGAAGGTCCTTAACCTGGCATTCCAAGGACCAACAGGTCCTCCTGGAGTAGTGCAGAATGCTAGCTTTCTCCTCCAGAACACGACGGATGTGGCGGATTTCATCTTGCAGACATTGGATTCTCTCTCTTCTATGAGAAGGAGAGCGCATGATTAAAAAGGAAAAAAAAAACAACAACAAATCAGGCTCACTTTTTCAGACTCTTGTAAAAAATTGCTCATGGGGCTCTTTATATAGAAACTCACCCAGCACAAAGAGATAAGAGGTGAAAAGGCACAATGATTCATTCTCTTTTCAGTTTAATGAAGATTTAACACCAATTTAAGGAGGAAATTAAGAAGGTGCACTTGAGCAGCTCCTGAAGGGGAACCAATTTGCGACCACCTGGAAGAAACAAGGAGTTACCAGCTCCTTCTCCAAAGTATGTGTATACCGAAAAAGAAACTCAAAGCGCGATATTATAGCCCCCTTTGAGTTGGGGGCTGTGATAACATAAGGCATTTTTTGCCACCATGAATGACCTAATCGGGGACCTAGAAAATAGCCAAGGACCTGGGGGAAATAGCTCTTTCGGCTCAAGACCTAGAGATGATAGTACAGGACCTAGAAGCGATAGCTAAATCAGCTATTTGGCATACGGCAATACTAGAAGGGATAGTACGTGAAGCATGTTTCTTATGTTAACAAGCGTTATAACGCTTATGGTAATGATTGAACGCCTTCAACTCTTATTCATAGCTCCTGCTCCACCTACTTTCTCCTATAAATAGGGAGCTTGGGTAAGCTTTTCAAGACACAAGAGAGTAACCAGAGGAAACTCACTCTCAATCTTTCTCTCCACAAATCTTCTCTCTCAATTCCCCCTTGTATTACTTAGGCATCGGAGGGTCCTTGGGGTCACTACCCAGGGCCTCTCCAAGCCCTTTTTTTTTTCTTCTTGTAGATCAAACCCCAAAGACCTGGTCGATACAAGGAGGACCTGGCGGATTAAGAAGCACGCTGCCAAGGCTGAAGATCCACGGAACAAGCACCTCGGAGGACCCATAATTTAACAATGGCGCCGTCTGTGAGAAACCGTACAAAAAGCCATGGCTTCCACCCCTGAGCAATCAGATCCCACAAGAACGTCCGATCCGTCCGCCTCTAGGACCCCAACCACTCAGGATGTTTCAGCTATCGGAGGTACTTTGGTTACTGGAGGACTTCCAACCAACAGAGGAGCTCTGGCCACTAATATAGCCCCCAGCAATCAAATCTTGGGCGGAGGAACCTAAAGCATCGTGATAAACACTAGCTCCTCTGGTCATCAAAACCAGGACGTGATAACGCGCATGGAGTTTGTAAAATTCCGGCAGGAGCTGTTGGCCAGCTTGCAAAATTTGTACCCATCACTTCCATCCGGCGATAAAACAGAGACGGGACATAGACAATAGATCAGAAGAGAGGCCATACGCCCCCTCCCAATGGGGACGAACAACGATCAGAACCGACCATGCTAGCCGTCGGTCTGACTCCCTTGAACTTCTCCTGTACCGTGGCGGGTCGGAAACTTCTTCACCTGGTATAGGGTGGACGGTATGGCTTGCAACTTGTGTATGGTAGGTCTTCCAATGATGGCGTTGTAGGAACGTTTCCCTTTGCAAACCAACCAGTTGGTACGCACAGTTGTGAGCCTCGGTGCCGTGCCCACTGTTAGATTTAAGCAGATGGAGCTTGCCGGGACAACGCACTCGTCGGCGCCAACCATATAACGGGGTATAGTCTGGTTTAAGTTTTTTTCTTGGGAGGTCCATCCTTCCCACGGTGTCGGCATAAAGGATGTCTACCGCACTTCCGTCATCGATTAGAATTTGTGCCACCTCATTCTGCTTTATGACGATCGTGATCACTAGTGCATCTTTGTGGGGTACCAAGACTCTGGACAAGTCGCTGGTGCTAAACTGAAAGGGTTCTGTCTCCATCGATTCTCCTTCCCGATTTCTATTCTTTTGGTTGTCCTCAAAAGGTCTCTGCCTCACAGTCCCAACCAAAGTTCGTGCGGTGATGTTGGCAACTCGCCGTACCACTGTGTTCTGATTTTTGCCTGGGAGTGGTATATTCCCTTGACACCGAAATCCATCGGAAGCTTCAAGGAGAACCTTCCACGGGCGCAAAGAAGGTACCTGGAAAATTAGTCCAACATATATGAAACATGGAGAACCTAAAGAGACTCTACACTCAATAGCAGAAGTACTACAGTTTCTTCTCCAATACTCTATTATATGGTTTGTGTTATTTTCTTTCTGCAAATAAAGACTGGATTAATGTCACATTTCGTCCCTGTGTTGCCCCCTCAAATTGAAATTCATCCTTATATTGAGTTTTAATTGGTTTTGATCCCTCAGTTGGTCAAATTTTTAAGGTTTTAGTCCTTTTTACCGATTTTACCCCTAAATTCAGCCCTTTATTGTTCAAACCGATTTACCCACCCGAAATTCGACCCAACTAACCGATCCAAGTCGGAACCCTATTCAAAATTTCAAATAAACAAATAACTCTACCTCCCAACATAAAAAATTTTAAAATCATAAAAAAATACAAATTATTTTTAAAAAAATAAAAAAAAATTATAAATTAAATTATTTTTTAATTTTAAAAATTTAAAAATTTAAACATATCTTCTCCACATATTTTTTTCTATTTTTTTAATTTTTTTCTTACTTCTTCTTGTCATCCTCCTCCTTCCCCTTCAACATCAAAAATTTAAATATTATAAAAAATACAAATTATTTTTTTAAAATTAAAAATCATAATTTATATTACTTTTTTAATTTAAAATTTGCAAATTTAATTTTTTTATCTATTTTTGTTCTTTTTATTTTCTCCTTCCTTTCTTCTCCTCACATCCAAAAAAAATATATTTTTAAACTAAAAAATAATTTACTTTAAGGTTTTTTATTTTTAAAAAATTTTAATTTTTTTTGTGCTTTTTTTAATGATTTCCAAAATTTTGAAATTGGGAGATAAAGTTATATATTTATTGGAGATTTTTTAATAGGGTTCTGGGTTGGGTCGGTTAGTTGGGTCGAATTTCGGGTGGGTAAATTGGTTTGAACAATAAAGGGCTGAATTTAGGGGTAAAATCGGTAAAAAGGGCTAAAACCTTAAAAAATTGACCAACTGAGGGATCAAAACTCAACACAAGGATGAATT
Source organism: Turnera subulata (assembly GCA_028386065.3). Classification (NCBI taxonomy): domain Eukaryota; kingdom Viridiplantae; phylum Streptophyta; class Magnoliopsida; order Malpighiales; family Passifloraceae; genus Turnera; species Turnera subulata. The sequence goes on along the minus strand of JAKUCV010001641.1, from coordinate 30,967 downwards.
TCAATTTGAGGGGGCAACACAAGGACGAAATGTGACATTAATCCAATAAAGATTTTGCAAAATGTCTCTATTTCCATTGAATAAATGAGTCAAAAAGCTCTATCTTCTTGTTTGTTGTGAACTGTTATTATCAATTCCATATTGAATCTAATCCTTTCAACAAAAAAAGACCTCTCAACAAAAAGCCTTTAGGACCTCACCTTTAAGGAACTCTTTCTTTAAAGACTTCGACTTATTGGGAGCATCCCATTAAAAGACGACAGTGAGCCATGCAAGCCAATGCAAGTCGCAAAAGTAAGACGGCTAAAGGCAATGTTGCCTATGCTAGTTGCAAAGTAAGATGACAAAAGGCCATCTAGCCTATGCTAGTCGCAAAGTAAGACGACAAAAGGCCAATTAGCCTATGCTAGTCGGGAATTAAGACAACAAAAGGCCAAGTAGCCTATGCTAGTTGCGAAGTAAGATGACGAAAGGCCACGTAGCCAATTTCAGTCGCAAAAACAAGATGGTCTAAAGAAAAGATCGCACCAAAAAAGACGACTAAGGCAATATAGCCCAAGTAAGTCGCACATTCAAAAAAGACTACTTAGGCAACACAACCCAAGTAAGTCGCACATTAAAAAAAACAACTAAGGCATAATAGCCCGAGTAAGTCGCACATTCAAAAATGACGACTAAGGCAATATAGCCCGAGTAAGTTGCACATTCAAAAAAGAAGACAAAGGCAATATAGCCCAGGTAAGTTGCACATTCAAAGAAAGAGAAAATGAGAGAGAAAGATGACCAGACCAAGTAGACCAAAAAAACAAAGGTCGCATAACAAGAAACATACAAAGAAGGTACCACTTTTAGAAGTCCTCTTTATATTGGCTCCCTTCCTTATATCAAAGGTACCAACTAAAGGTCCTCCTTATCTTGGAGGTATCCAAAGAAGAACGTCTCTTCAGGTCCAAAAAACAAGACCATTTGAGGACAACAAAAAGTAAAGAGTCCTGTTAAGAATGGGGGTTTCATGCAAATCCAAGTAAGACTTGCAAAGTCCTCAAGCTCTATCTAATAAGAGGATCACCTAGATATGGGGCTATAAAAGCTCTCAATTTCAACAAATTGAATTTCGAGCTAATTCCACATTAGTCATTTGATGAGCCTACGCCCACCAAGATGTGGTTCACAAGCTCAACAAGTTTGAAGCTCAAGCTTAGATATATTGGGGTCATGATTAGAATTAGCCATCTAAGGCAATCTAATACGATAAAAAAAAATTGATACACAACATCCCTCAGAGTTGGAGGCTGTGATAACATATGGTACTTTTTACCATAAATAACGAATCGGGACCTTGTCCCTTACTCTAAGGACCTGGAGAAATCAAGTCATTCAGCTAAAGACCTAGGGGAGGTAGTCCATCCAGCCAAGGACCTAGAGGAGGAAGATTAATTTGCTAAGTGGCATAAGAAACACGTGAATATGCTCAATTAAATAACAAAGCATTAAAATTTTCTAACGCTTATGTCTTAATGTTAGCAGGAGCAGAGAACCCCTTCAGCTCCTACTCACAGCACCTGTTCCACCTATTTTCTCCTACAAATAGAGAGCTTGGGTAAGTCTCTCTAGACACAAGAGAAACGCTACAAGAAATTCACTCTCTCCCATTCTCTCCCCAACATTCTCTCTAGACAACTCCCTGTCTAACGTAGGCATCGGAGGGTCCTTGGGGTCACACCCCAGGGTATCCCCAAGCCCTTTTTCTCTTTCTCCTTGCAGGCCAAATCTCAAGGACCTAGTTGAGGCAAGAAGGACCTACCCCCGAGGCAAGGAGTTGCCTAAGAAGGACCTATCTGAGGCAAGAGCTACCTATTAGAATTGGAAGCATGTGGATCAAGCTTAGCATAAAATCCCATATTTTAACATTGGCGCCGTCTATGGGAACCACTAAGGATCTCTTCAGGGCTGAAGGTCTCGAGTTCGAGTTCTAGTCGTAGCCTATAAAACGAAAAATAAATCAACCACCACACACTAGTGAGCAGGATGTGAAAATATTTTGTGGATATGTTTCACTACAAAGAAAAAAATGAGAAGATTAACTACCGTATACACTCTTCCACATATAGTTTATGGGAGAAGAACCTATAGTACATCCGCTACTGAGAATAGAGTCCCTTTATGTTCTCCATGTTTCATATATGGGGCAGTAATTTTTCAGGTCTTCGGTTCCTCCACCCAAGAGTTGAGTGTTAGGGGCTACATCTGTGGTCAGAGCTCCTACGTTTGTCAGAAGTCCTTCAGTAGTCAGAGTACCTCCGGTAGCTAGAGTACCTTCGGTGTCTGGGATCCAAAGGTTGATGGATCAGGCGTTCTTTTTGGATTTGATTGCTCAGGGGTGGAAGCCATGACTTTTTGTTCAGGTTCCCACTAACGGCGCCAATGTTAAAATATGGGTCCTTCGAAGTGCTTGTTCCACGGGTCTTCAACCTTCTTAGTCCGCCAGGTCCTTCTTGTTTTAACCAGGCTCTTGAGGTTTGATCTACAAGAAGAGAGAGAAAAAATGGCTTGGGGAGGCCCTAGGGGATGACCCCAAGGACCCTCCGATGCCTAAGTAAGACAAAGGAAAATTTAGAGAGAAGTTTAAGGGGGGAGAAAGGGTGAGAGTGAGTTTCCTCTGGTTAGTCTCTTGTATCCTGAAAAGCTTACCCAAGCCCCCTATTTATAGGAGAAAGTAGGGGGAGGAGCAGGAGTTGAAGGGGCTCTCTGCTCCTGCTAACAATTTTCTAACGCTTTATTATTTAATTGAGCATGTTTCACATGTTTCTTATGCCACTTAGCAGAGTAACCTTCCTTCTTTAGGTCCTTGGCTAGATGGACTACCTCCCCTAGGTCCTTAGCTAAATGACTTGATTTCTCCAGGTCCTTGGAGCAAAGGACAAGGTCCCGATTCGTTATTTATGGTAAAAAGTACCATATGTTATCACAGCCCCCAACTCTACAGGATGTTGTGTAGCAATTTCCCTTAGAGTTTATTTTCTCTAGGATGTGCTTTTTTTGTCGTATCAGATTGCCTTAGATGGCTAATTCTAATCATGACCTCAATATATCTAACCTTGAGCTTCAAACTTGTTGAGCTTGTGAACCACATCTTGGTGGGCGTAGGCTCAGCAAACGACTAATTTGGAATTGGCTCGAAATTAAATTTGTTGAAATTGAGAGCTCTTATAGCCCCGCTATCTAAGTGATCCTCTTGTTAGATAGAGCTTGAGGACTTTGCAAGTCTTACTTGGATGTTGCATAAAGCCCCCATTCTTAACAGGACTCTTTACTTTTTGTTGTCCTCAATTGGTCTTCTTTTTCGAACCTGAAGACGTTCTTTATTGGATACCTCCGAGATAAGGAGGACCTTTTGTAGGTACCTTTGATATAAGGAGGGTAGCCAATATAAAGAGGACTTCTAAAAGTGGTACCTTCTATGTACGTTTCTTATTATGCGACCTTTGTTTTTTTGGACTACTTGGCCCTGGTCATCTTTCTTTCTCATTTTCTCTTTTTTTGAATGTGCGACTTACCTGGGCTATATTGCCTATGTCGTCTTTTTTGAATGTGCGACTTACTCGGGCTATTATGCCTCAGTCGTCTTTTTTGAATGTGCGACTTACTCGGGCTATTATGCCTCAGTCGTCTTTTTTGAATGTGCGACTTACTTGGGCTGTACTGCCTGAGTCGTCTTTTTTGAATGTGCAACTTACTTGGGCTATATTGCTTTAGTCGTCTTTTTTGGTGCGATCTTTTCTTTAGACCGTCATGTTTTTGCGACTGAAATTAGCTACATGGGCTTTCGTCATCTTACTTCGCGACTAGCATAGGCTACTTGGCCTTTTGTCATCTTACTTCCAGAGTAGCATAGACTACATGGCCTTTTGTCGTCTTACTTTGCGACTAGCATAGGCTACATGGCCTTTTGTCGTCTTACTTTGCGACTAGCATAGGTAACATGGCCTTTAGTCGTCTTACTTTTGCGACTTGCATTGGCGTACATGGCCCGCTGTCGTCTTTTAATGGAATGCTCCCAATAAGTCGAGGTCCTTAAAGAAAGAGTTCCTTAATGGTGAGGTCCTAAAAGCTTTTTGTTGAGAGGTCTTTTTTTATTGAAAGGATTAGATTCAATATGAAATTGATAATAACAGTTCATAACAAACAAGAAGATAGAGCTTTTTGACTCATTTATTCAGTGGAAAAAAAGAGATTTTGCAAAATCTTTATTTGTGGAAAGAAAATAATACAAACCATATAATAGAGTATGGGAGAAGAACCTGTAGTATATCCGCTACTGAGGGTAGAGTCCCTTTAGGTTCTTCATATTTCATATATGGGGGAGTAATTTTCCAGGTCTTCGGTTCCTCTACCCAAGAGTTGAGTGTTAGGGGCTACATCGGTGGTCAGAGCTCCCACGTTGGTCGCAAGTCCTTCAGTAGTCGGAGTACCTTCGGTGTCTGGGATCCAAAGGTTGATGGATCGGACGTTCTTTTTGGATCTGATTGCTCGGGGGTGGAAGCCATTACTTTTTGTTCAGGTTCCCACATACGCGCCAATGTTAAAATATCAGATTTTTATGCTAAGCTTGATCCACGTGCTTCCAATCCTAATAGGATGCTCCTCGTCTGGAAAGGTCCTTCTTGCCTCAACTACGTCCTTGAGAATTGGCCTGCAAGAAGAAAGAGAGAAAGGGCCTGGGGATGCCCTAGGGTGTGACCCCAAGGACCCTCCGATGCCTAAGTTAGAGAGGGGGTTGTCTAGAGAGAATATTGGGGAGAGAATGAATTTCTTCTAGCATTTCTCTTGTGTCCAGAGAGACTTACCCAAGCTCCCTATTTATAGGAGAAAATAGGTGGAGCAAGTGCTGTGAGTAGGAGCTGAAGAGGTTCATAACTCCTACTTGTATTAAAGCATAAGCGTTAGATTTCTCTAACACTTTGTTTATATAAATACACATTTTCCTCATGTTTCTTGTGCCAATTGGCTGCATAAGCTGTCCCATCCAGGTCCTAAGCTATCTCCCCTAGGTCCTGAGCCGGATGAGCTATCTCAGCTAGGTCCTGAGCTGCATGAGCTACCTTAGCTAGGTCCTGAGCTGCACGAGCTATCTCACCAAGGTCCTAGCTTGGTCATTTATGGCAGGAAATATTCCTTAGGTTATCATACATAATTCTTGGAAATACACAATTCTTTTTTTGTCGAAAAGATAATATTGCATTCCAGTAATATCCAACTTACAAAAGAAAATTCAAGTACTGAAATACCCATTACAGATAAGATCCTTATGCTCAATACTAACTAACAAATTTCAGAGTAGAAGACAAACATTACTCAATCACACATTAAGATAGAGATTGAATTTTCATTCCAAAGAAATTGTTAAATCATCTTGAAGAAGACATCCCAATTCGGCTCCTCATTCGACGGCGCTGGTTGGAAAATGTAAAAGGTTTTGAACTGGCTAATGCCAATTAAGCCTTCTGGGTGTTCTCACACGTGATATAGCCTAATATGCAAGGCATTTTGTCATTGTGTGGTGCCGAATTAGATCTCTCTCCAGGTATTTTCCACCTGCAGGTCATGAATCGATTCTCAATTGTACTTGCCCTCACACCCAGTGGCGAAGCTAGACCAAATTTCAAAAGGGGGCGGACAAATGAGATTTTTTAGGCATAACAAGATATAGGCCAACTTTAATATATGTGCGACAAACTTCATCTTGTTGGTCAATTGGGTACTCCCAGAATAGAGTCCAGGATCACGTTGTAAGCCAACAATATCAAAATTTTTAACTTTTGAATTTTCGAAAGATGCTCAGGACTATTACAATAGGGATAGAAAATTGTTCGTTACCGATAAGTTTTGAGTAAACTTCTAGAGTTGGCTGTAGATTGTTCTTCTTCTTCTTGACTTGATTTTCTTTTCAAAAATGAATCAATTGTCCTTGATTTATCCATGTTTAAAATTTAAAAGATGAAATCAAATTTTGATTTAATTGATTCAAAGAAATAAATAAATAATAAAATAATATCTCCAAGAACATCTATATTTTTTATACTTAAATAAAATATAGTAATAAATTTCTGGAATAAAATAATAAAAATAAAAAAGAGCAAAAGAATTGCGAGCTCACACTCTCTCTCCTCGGCTCCACTCTAAATTTTTTTGTGTTGAATTGTTGATTATGCTCCAAGAGGACTAAGACTAATGAGAAAGACCTGCTAATATATAAAAATGTAAAACTAATTGTAGGGCCCATTTTACTATTACTTTTCCAATTTACAAAAAAAATTGGGATCCAAAGTACGGTAACACACACCCAACCCACGCACGCAGCCGCTGCAGAAATTTAACATATATTTTTATTTGAGAAATTACGAAAATATCCTTGTCAGGGGTGCCCCATGGCCCCCCGCCCCACCGCCACTGCTCATACCATTGTCTCCAATATTATAAATCCGGACCGAAGGTTAAACCGGTCGGGCATCCAAGTCATGATTTTTCTCGATAAATACTGATCAAACTGTGGTTCAACCGAAAATTATCAAAGGAATTATAAATTCGGAGACTCAGTCGGGCCACGGTTACTCGGGTTCGACCGACCGGGCCGGTCTGAATTTGATAACACTGATCATCCCATCCCTCACCACCAGAGGTGTTAGTTCCGGCTTCGGACCAAAGCCAAAGCGCTCCCAGACTAATACAATGGTTCAAAATAACCCCAAAAAAGGACCAAGAATACTCACTTTGCAGGACCAAATATAGGCAGTCGCTTCATCTTCGTCGTCATCATCATTGTCGTCGTTGTTCAAGCACTATTCTTACCTGAGCATTATATCGTATACTTGGTGTGCAACAACACAAAAACTCCTTTCACTGGCAACATATCTTTGTGATGAGATTGCTTGCATGTGTGGAATGGAGGAGATGGAGCTCTAGTATAATATTTGGACAAAAAAATATCTGGATCTAGACTTTCAGTAGAGCTTTGGGAAGGAAATTTACTGTTGTAGTTTGGATTTTGAATTTGAATTTCTTAGAGAGAAGGTAGAGAAACTTAGAGAGAGAAACATCTTTCAGTCACATCTTTCAGTCGTGAAAATACACAATTCTTGCAAATGCTTGCAATTGGTCCCACATGGGCTTAGAGTTGGTCCTCCTTGGAGGCATGGATATAAAAAATTCTCTATTTCTGGAGTTTTTAATATAAAAGAATAATAATTCTTAAACCAATATTTTTACTGCAATCTAAATTATAAAATCTAAAAAAATAACTGAGTTATACTAAGGCTAAAATATGAAAGGTATAAAGAGAAAAATAACTACATCAAGAATAATACTGAAAATATTTTATATTATTATTAAATTTTATCATGATAATTAATTTTTAAAATTTTCAAAATTATTAAAAAATTAAAATTTTTTAAATGTATTTTAATCACATATATTAATTTACCTTTAGACGTACTTGTAGACTAGCCTAAAATATCAATATTATTATTTTTTTATTATTACTATTATTATTAATTGCTTATAATTTTAAAAATAATAAAATTTTAGAACAAATAAAATTTATAATAAAAATTAATATAAAATTAAAATTCTATTTATCATTTAATAAATTATAGATTTGGATAAAACAAAAATATAAAGAGAAAAAATAAAATTTTGGAAAAAAACTACAAAATATCACTTGAATATTTTGTTAATAAAGAAGGAATTTAGTAAGAGATTTACATAAACTGAATCTTCATTACAATTAAAATTATAAAAGATGTCAAAAAAGTGACTTAATTATACTAAGAATATAGTACAAAAATAGGAAAAGAATGTTGATGCCATGTTTTTCATTCAGTGGGCCAAAAAGATTTTTTATGAATCCATTAGCATATTCTAGCCCGATTTTCAGTTTGTTTATTTTCTATTTATTGGGCTTCCTCTTGTAATTCAGGCCCAAGAACTTTCTTCTTCTAAACCATATATGTTTTGTCCATGGTCTTCTTTGTTTTTCAAATGGTGTTATAATGCAACCCATTTTCGTTTTTCAGCCTACGAATTTTGTCTTACATACTTTTATGCTTTTGTTCAAAACAATGTGTTTTCATTTAAGTGAATGCTTGGGTGTTTAAATGCAGTGGAACTCACGGGTTGCTAAGAAAAAAAAAAACGGAAAAATTACAATGAGGAATATAAGCCATAATTTTCTTTGTCCTCTTGCTTATGTACTTTAAATTATTTTTCTTCCTCCCATTCGTCTTCTTCCTTGCCCTTCCAAACTATGTAACCGTTGCAGCTTGTATATGTGGCCTTGTCCCATCTGAATATTCAAAAGAAGCAAAGGATAATGTTGAAGAAAGGATGTGTTCAAAGAAGATTGGTAGAGGCTTTCTAAGGGTCATTGGTACCTTCTCATATTAATCAATCTACAATGAAAGAACCGTTATATTATCCCATTTGGAACCATATAGAAGTCTCCAAGAGGGTTGATGGATTGAATCAACAAGGCACACTGTTTTGTGATAAAGAGCTCCAAGGGGAGATTTGTACACCAGCCCGCACCAAATCTTCTAGAAAATCAACTTTGTTTGTTCTCTTCAAATATAGCCGTTGCAAGCACATTAGGAGGGTCAAGCTAAGTATAAAAGTACTCTCTTTGTGCTTATACAAGGTTAAGAAAACTAATTAGAGAATTGAGACATATCACCTTGAGCTTGAATTATTGATGCTTTACTTGTGAGAGTTTGAGTTTTGCTTTCTTCATGGAGCTTTATACCTTTGGGATATCTTTAGACTTAAATTGTATTAATAAAGAGTAAGTCACTCTTTAATTGTTGAAAAATCATACCCTGAGTAGGATTGGGGAAATTTTACTTGAGAGGCTGTATAGGTTTGAAGCTTGAGCACTGGAAAAAGCTTTGGGTATAGGTTGGAGAGTTGAACCTTAGAATTGTAAAAGCCTAGGTTAGAGAGTGAGCCTTGGGAAACTCTTGTAAATGTTTGAGCTTGAAAAAGCTTGGTTGTGAAAGGTTAGGTTTCACCTTGGAAGAAACCATATAGTGAATTTGAAAAAGCTCAAGGGGGAGCCTTGAGTAGTGCATGTATCATAGAATTTTCGTCCAAATTACTTTGCTCACCTAGATTTTGGTTCCTGCTCATATACAAATCTCGCTTAGTTTAGTACAAATTTTTTTAATTATTATTAAATACTAATTACCTTTGCAAAAATATTAAAATATAGAACAACAAATATTAAAAACTAACAAGAAAATAAAATTTTAAAATTCTATTTATAATATTATAAATTAAAATTTTCAGGAAAACAAAAAAATAAGTTTAGGAGTTATTTGCTAAAATTATAACATAGTCCGTCTTAAAAAAGAGAGGGTGAGTAAGACACTGAAATTGGAAAAAAAATACAACTCAAAATAAATAGATTGTTAAAATTATGAATCTACGCAAGTAGAACTAATTAAAAAAATTTATAAATCACCGATTAATAAATAAGATTATCCCGTGTGAACACACGGATAGAGTACTATTAAAATAAATAACATGGTTGTCTTAAATGAGGTGGCTAACAAAAATGGAACGTTGCTATAGCAAGTATAATTTAACATGATACAACTTGAGTATCATAGAATTTCTCATTATATAATATATTAGATTTATTCCATAATGGAGAACATTTTTTTTTTTGGATACAGTGGATAAAGCCTCGCGGCTAACAAAAAATTAAGCCTACTGGGCTGAACAAAATACAAAATACTACAGAACTACATCTGGGGAAGGTCCCCGTATAAATCGAAATCCGGCTCTTTCAAAATTTCGTGAGGTGGAAGTTGGAACTTAGCTACGCTCTCAGGGAAATCAAAAGCAAGCTTAGCCAGCTTGTCTGCACACTGGTTCTTTTCCCTCATGATGTGTGAGAGACTCAAATCCCATTGACGAGCCAGCAACCTTCTTACCTCCCTAGTAAGAGAGAGTAAGAACTCGTGGTCTTCCTCGTCTGATAGGAGTAAGTCCAAAAGAACTTGGGAATCGACTTCTGCCTCAACCCGTCTAAAGCCGTAGTCCCAAGCCACATCCAAAATAGTCTTCAGGCCCCAAAATTCTGCTTGCACCACCGAACATATACTGATATTATATACAAAACCACCAATCAAATTGTCGCCATCGTCCCTCAACAAACCTCCAGCCGTCGCTTGTTTGGTGAATCTATTCACCGCCCCATCAGAGTTCGCCTTCACCGCTCCCCTATCCAAGGGACACCACTTCATGGGCAGGGGCTGGAAACCACCCATCTTGATAGTATTAGACGAATTGCCCACCAAAGCCCATCTCACTTCCCTAGCTTTTGCAAAAACAACCTGTTCTGGATGTTTCAGCACCGGAGGATCCTCCTCAAAGATGGCTTGATTTCTCCACAGCCATAGTTGGTAGCCATCCTTTGCCAACTCAGATGAGGTGAGGTTAATCTCCAGCCACACAGAAATGTTCGGGTTACTAAAGCCAAGAATCCTCACGGAAGCCATCAACCTCCTCCAAACGTTAGCTGAAAGGAGCAGTCTCTCAGAACGGAGAACTGTTTCCGAATTGCTTCCGCATCTTTGACATGTGTCATCCTGTGCCATCTTTCTCTTTACTCTATAGGCATTCGTCAGAATCTTCTCGTGGCCACCAGCCATAGGAAGCTCTTAACCCTTTGCGGTCCCTTCCAGCCCCACACCAATTTCCACACCCGCTCTTGCGTCCCCATTCCTGCTCCTCCAAAGCCATATAAGCCGACTTTGCATTGAATTTACCATTAGCAGAAGGCAGCCAACAAAGACCATCCTTGGCATTCATATCAAGGGGAGGGCAAATTGCAGCGATCTCCCACAAAGCTGAATCTGGGAGCCAGATATCAAATTCTTTCCAGAGCCATGTACCATCTTCGGTGACCAAATCGGCTACCCTCAAGTTAAGCATGGTATCAAGGATTAAACCAATTACTGACTCGATCAATGGACCTGATGGTGTCCATTTGTCAGTCCAAAAATACACGGATTTTGCATTCTCTAGTCTCCAAGTTGCAAATTCCACTATGTACTCCCAGACATCACATAGTGCACGCCAAGTGTGGGATCCTTGCTTCTTTTCCAGCACACGTGGGAACACCCCTCCTTCCTTGCAATATTTTGCCCGCATTACAGCTACCCATAGAGAATCAGGTTTTGTGACAAACTGCCATGCAAGCTTCATGATAAGGGCATTGTTGCATGCCCTCAAATTCCTAACACTCAGTCCTCCACGGTCCTTAGGTTGAGTGACTGTTTCCCAACTAATTAAATGAGGTTTCCTCTCTGTCGGGGAGGAACCCCAAATAAAGTCTCTGCACAGCTGTTTGATTTTATCACATGTTGCAGCTGGCAATTTCATTGTCTGCATTGTATAGATTGGCAGAGCCGCCAAGACTGATTGCGTCAACGTGGTTCGGCCCGCCAGTAATAGGTGACGTGATTTCCAACCGCTCAGCCTTTTCTACACTACATCCACTATATGCTGAAAGGTCCTGCTTGTCACTCTTTCATGAAGCACAGGAACCCCCAGGTATTTGCCTAGGTCCTATGTGAGCTGAAACCCAAAGGCCTTGCTTAAATTTTGCGCCAAGGATTTAGACACGTTTGCAGAGCAAAAAATTCTCGTCTTCTGCCTATTGACCCGCTGTCCAGAATACGCACAGAAATAGTCTAGACAATTCAACACAGTTGCTACCTGGTCCATACTGGCTTCCACAAACAGTACCAGGTCATCAGCAAAGAACACGTTGGAAAGGTAAGGCCCCTCTGCACTCAGTTGGATAGGCTTCCAGACCCCCTCCTTCACACATTCCTCGATCAACTGGGCTAACTTTTCCATGCAGAGTACGAATAGGTAAGGCAAGATGGGATCGCCTTGCCTTAGACCTCTGCTAGGCTTGAAAGGGACTGTCAACTCGCCGTTCCAATTAACTTGGATTAAACTGGTAGAAATACAAGCCTGCACCCACTTGATAAATTGATTCGGCAGACTTGCATCCTTCAGAGTATCCAACACAAAACTCCATCGAACCCTATCATAAGCTTTCTCAAGGTCTACCTTGATGGCAAAGAAGCCCTTCCAACCCGACTTCTTCCTCATTGAGTGCACCACTTCTTGCACCAAAACTATCTTATCCGTAATCAATCGTCCTGGTATGAAGCTTGCTTGAGTTTACGCCACAAAATCCCCTAAAACAGATTTGACCCTATTCGCCAGGATCTTAGTTATCAGCTTGTAGCTGACATTACAGAGCCCGATGGGCCTAAACTGAGAAAGGTTCTCTGGCTTCTCCACTTTAGGTATTAGGGCTAAGATAGTCATATTGATCTCCTCCTGCCAAACACCACGCGAGAAGAAATCCAAAACCATCTGGCAGAGACTTGGGCCAACCACTTCCCAATTCTTCTGAAAGAAAATAGCGTGCATGCCATCTGGTCCGGGAGTTTTAAGCCCCCCAATCTGAAACATAGCCCTACGAATCTCTGAAGGGGAGGGAATCCGGGCCAGACCTTGCATCCTTGACTCAGCCAGCATAAGGAACCTACTACCGAATGGCATCAGGCCCCAATCAGAATCCTCATCCTGGAATAAAGCCTTATAAAAATTAACTGCCATCGATTTTAAAACTTTCTCATCTGTCTGCCATGTGCCTTCGTCATCCATCAGGGCGTCCACTCTACCTCGCTTCCTCCGTATAATTGTAGATTTGTGGAAGAAAGAGGTATTGCGGTCCCCGAATTGGATCCAGTTGCACTTTGCCCTTTGAAACCAGAAAACCTCTTCTTGCTCTAATACCGAATCCAATTCACATCTCAGTTCCAATTCCAGGGAAGATAGGAACCGAGAAGGCCTTTTATCTAGATAGGACTGGATCCCCGCGATACGGGCTAGGAGTCGTCTCTTCCTTGCAAATATGTTTCCGAAATCCGACTTGTTCCATTCCAGCAGACCAAGGGAAAAGTCCTTCAATGGAGAACATCTTCTTCTTGCGGTCACTATATAATTTTTTTTGATGAGTACATAAGGTTAGCATCCAGTAGACCTCATTAAAATATTCATAATTATAGATATTATCTTTATTATTATTAAAGTGATCATTGAGAGTATTGTATATTGTATTTCTCACTGCATGGCATATATAAATTTGAATTTATAGGAAGAAATGAATGCAAGGAAAATTTGGGACTTGCTTTGAATGTCTTAGATCCAAGCATCTACATAGCAATACAAGGTGACTTTTTGTTTTTTTTTTTTTAATTCTAAAGAAAATAGACTAATTGGGTAATTTCGGTGTATGCCTGAAATTAGTAGAGGAGAATGAACACAACAGCCAATAGAGGCTACGAACTATTCATTGGGGTTTCGTTCTTCGCCGGCTGCTGATGGGTAGGGTTAATATTATTATGATGCTAAACCCATCTCCTCATTCTTCTTCTTCAAGATTCATTCTTCCTTTGCTGTTCAACTTCACAGGTAAGTCCTCTGCCTCTTGTCTTCGTGCTTACACTAATTCCACCAGTGGCTGTAGACACAAACCCAAATCCAAACCCACATCTGTTAACTTTGATGATGCCTTGGCTTCCTTCCATAGGATGCTTCATAGAAATCCCGTACCTTCTATTGTGCAATTCAGTTAATTGCTGTCTTCTCTTGTCCGAATGGGACATTATGAAGCGGTGATCTCTATGTCCAAACAAATGGACTTGCGAGGTATCACTCACGATGTTTACACCCTCTCAATTTTGGCTAATTGCTTCTGCCATTTGGCTCGAGTGGATTTGGGTTTCTCTGTTTTCGGCAGAATCATGAAACTGGGTTTGCAGCCGACTGTTGTTACGTTTAACACCTTGATTACTGGGCTTTGCAAGGCCGATAAAATCGCACAGGCAGTCGAGTTGTTTGACCAAATGGTTCCCAATGGCTGCCAACCTAATGTAATAACTTATACTGCAATTGTAGATGGCATGTGCAAGATTGGGAAAACCAATGTGGCTGTTGGTTTGCTGCGAAGAATGGAAGAGGTCGGTTGCCACCCAAATGAACTGACTTACAGCACGGTCGTTGATGGCCTTTGCAAGGATGGGCAAGTTGCCGAGGCTTTGGATCTCTTGTCAAAAATGACAAACAAAGGGATTTCACCAACCGTTGTCACTTACACCTCCTTGATTCAAGGCCTTTGCAATTCGGGACAGTGGAACGAAGCCAATTCTTTGCTCTCTGAAATGTTGGCTTCCAATATTGCACCTACAGTGTTCACCTTCAATATATTGGTTGATGCTCTTTGCAAAGACGGCTTGACTCCAGAGGCTCATGCTTTGTTCGAAACAATGGCTCATTGGGGTATACAGCCTAATGTCATCACGTACAGTTCACTGATGGATGGATATTGTTTGCGAAAGGAAATGGATAAAGCTAGAGAAGTGTTTGATGCGATGACGGAAAAAGGTTGCAGACCTAATGTTTATAGTTACAGCATGTTGATTAACGGATTCTGCAAGATACGTAAGGTAGATGAGGCTAAACGGCTTTTTGATGAAATGTCTGATAAAGGTTTGGTTCCCAACACCGTAACTTGCGACACTCTTTTAAGTGGCTTCGCACAGGCAGGAAGACATAGTGCAGCCCAGCAGCTTTTCATGGACATGATTGCAAATGGCCCAACTCCAGATACATTTACTTATGCCGCTATTCTAGATGGTTTATGCAAGCAGGAGTGCATCGATGAGGCATTAACACTTTTTCGAACTATGAGAAAGCATTCAGTGAAGCCTGACATAGTGATATATACTATCCTCATTGGCGGCATGTGCAATTCTGGGATGATTAAGCATGCAAGGGAACTGTTTAACTCTCTGCCTTTGGAGGGCTTGCAGCCAAATACCTGGACATGTAGTATAATGATCAATGGACTTTGCAAGGAAGGATTTCTTGATGAAGCATGTAAACTCTTTAGAAAACTGGAAAAGGATGGTTACTCACTGAACAGTTGCTGCTACAACGTGATGATACAAGGATTGCTTCGGGAGAAGGATATGTCGAGGGCAGTTCAACTCATCAATGAAATGGTAGATCGCGGATTCTCAGCAAATGCCACTACAACCGAGCTGGTAGTACATCTTTCATCTAGTGATGACAATCTCCTGTTGAAAAAACTACTAGGTTCTGCTGAAAATGTTAGAGATGTGGGAGGTGAAATAATTTAGTGAATGAATTGAATTAGCAAACTGCATCTTTGTAGTCTTTTTTATGAACTTGCTAACATTGTTCTCATTAATATTTGTACTGTTACCTTTTTTTCATTCTTGCATATGCCCCGACATGAAGGATCTTTGTTGTCCAAAGTTGTACACAATTGTGATATCGATTATCACCGCCCTGTTCGAGTATATTTTCTTATTGCATATCTCCTCTCAAATACAGTATGTTTTTTCTTTTTCTATTTCTCGGTTTGCGTTTTTGTAATTGTCCCTTTGACTGAAAATGGCCACAATCTCTAAATTAGCGGGCACAGGTATTGAATTTACTTGCCTTAAAAAATTATGGATCGTAATGCTTCTCTTTTTCTAACTAGCTCTTCATTTAGATGCTTGTGCCAGAGAATTTATTTGATGCTTGTGGGAATTCTTCAGTACTGAAATCCATGAGGACTTTGAGTTCTTGTTCTCGCTTCTGTTCATGTCCTTCGCATCGCTGCCTCTTCCACTTGCAAATTAGTTTTTCAAATGTTCTTTTCCCATCCTGACAATGATGCTGCAAATCAATTTATGTAAACTTGAGGTCCTCAACCCGTTCCTGCTCCACTAGATATCTGGGATTGCTAGGTAGACTGTCAAGGAATGTAAATGTGTTGCCAAGTTCAAGCAATGTGTTTCTCCCCGGTTTACAAATAGAAATCAGCAAATCATTGTTTTTTCCTTTTTTCTTTTTCTGGATACATCCTTTATAAATCTGTATTTGTATTGGGATAATAGTTGTTTGTTGACGTTTATTACGAAATCACTAAGCTGTTAAATTGATTGATTAAAGAGAGACCACAAATTGAATCTAAAAGAGCATAATTGGAGTCTGAGGAACTCTGACCACACATTTTCTGTTGTAAGAATGATTTGAGAAGACAGATTCGTGCATGCTGGAGTTTAGAGCAAGTGAGGACTTTCTAGTTCATTTTTCGTCTGGTTCCATGAACCTCTTGTGCCAGTATTTGTAGGAGATAATGTGGAAAGCAAAGCTCGGTCTTTGTTTATTCACCACTTTCTCAGTTTCTAGCTAGACAATAATATAGCTATCTCTTTAACAATCCCTGAAAGTGTTATAGATCTAACGTTTATAACATTGAGAAGGTTAACTGGAAAGATGAAGAGGAAGAGAAAAAGGAAGATGAGGGGAAAACTCAGTAACCAACTTAGCATTTCATTTTCATGTACAATATATAGGTACAGAAGGTAGGTGGAGTTTTGTCTTTTAATGACATCCAAAAACTACCACGTTTTATAACACTCCCCCTTGGATGTCATTGTGTGCTGGGTAGAATACGCTTTGGGAGTACTGCCTCATTAAAAACCTTACCAAGAAAAATCCAGTGGGATAAAAACTTGGTGAAGGAAAAAAGAGTGCAGTGCGTATTCTTCTCCCCCTCATTTTGGCCTCCATAGATTTCCTGATATCGTTGCATGCCGATCGTCCTTGTCAGCTTCTGGTGACGTGTATTTTGTCTGATCATAACTTCAATTGGACAGAGTTGGCAGCATAATTTTGTTGTTGGAGCGTCTATCTTCCCATCTTGCTTTTGTAGTCCCCATGATATTGCAATATTATGTGCAAAGTTGCAGCTGATCTCCGTCTGTGCTTTATGTGGACTAAGAAAGAGATCTACATCTGCAAAATCAACTCTCTTTCGGGTTTATATGATTGCACATTTGTTATTCCCCGAAGATAAGAGCAAATACATATAATGCCGATAGGCTTAAAACAAAAGCTTCAGGCTTTATGTTACAAGCAATACATATTGCATTTAGACAGAGTACTCCATGACTAGTCTAATAGCACGGTATTTGGAAACTTTTCCTGGAGTTCCAATCACTAAACATATAAATTTATCCATACTCAGAATGATTTAAATTCGGTTCAATTTTTGTAATTTCCCGGGAATTAGTTGCTTCAGGCAACTTGGATCCTTCAGGGATCTTCATGTATATATCATGACTTATGGATCCATATTAATAAATAGGCTGTAATAGCATTCACTAGATGCATTTCAAATTTTTTTCATATGATGCCAAACTTATTAACATAATTGCATCCACCACAGGGGAGTAAATCTCCTCATAATTAAAATCAGGTCGTTCGGTAAAACCTTGTGCAACCGTGCTTTATATCTTATTTATATTTTCCGCACAAATACCCGTTTCTACGACTAATCAATTTTACACCCTTTGGTGTACGGACTACAGGTTCGAAAAATATCTCGCTTTATAAGCGAGTCTAACACAGCCTTTAATTATATCTCTTTATTTTGGCCAATCATACAACGCCTACTATCATTAGTAGGTTCATGATCCTCATTTTTAATATTTAGCGCTATAAATTAAAATTGTATTCCGTCGACGGTTATTTCTCGTCAGTTCCATCTCATTTCTGACACTGTAATTGAGATCTCATCATGCTCATTTATTTCAGGTACCTGAGTTACTTCTGGAACTTTATCAATTTGTGTCAGAAAATCAACCTCTTCTGGAGAATTTTTAATTCAAACCTCTACTGGAGGTCTTATTTTCTTACTGGGGCCATCTTATCACTTTTGCTCCTTTTTCTCTATCTAGAATTTCTTTTCTTTTGGAACCGAGTATAATCCATATGGATTCATTTGCATACTTATATTGTTCTTCAGGAACATCAAAACAGGAGCATTTACAGCTGGTATATAGTCACATATTTCAAATAAATATGTCTGGCAAATGACTTACTAATCTTTTGCAAATGAATCATTTCTTTGAACTTCAGGTTCATACTAATATTCGAGGATCAAAAATTAAATATTGATAAGTCATTTCAATAATTTCTTGATCCAGCTGCTTATTTTCTCTCCCCCTGATGTTGGGTAAAACATCAACTAATAAGCAAATATTGCTGTAAATGAATCTCCAATCCCCTGTCATAGGTTTCAATTATCTTTATAATATATGGAGATACATACCCAACGTAGATTCCCAATCTTCTTTAAGGGACCAATTTCACAACCCTGTGGTGGAGCATTATATAACTCAAGGTCCGAAGATGGGAGATACTATGTATGTGACCATTAATCAATTAAATGGGGGGGTTCTTATAACATCATGTTGGCTTGATGCACAGTGTTGCTACATATAAAATATCAATTTCTCAAGCAATAATATTTCATCAACAGTCGTGCAATCAATTGTCAATGTTTCCCCAGAATTGTTTGGGTTTATTTCCAATGATATACAGTCTCTTATTGATGAAATATCCCAGCATTATCTAGACATATAGTCTAGTAACATAAGTAGGGACATGTGCCCGCAAGTGGCATAATAAGTGCACACTTGTGCCAACTTGCGTCACACAATAAACCATCTAGTCGATGCATCGTAAAAATTACCTAGATGGTTAACACCGCGGATTGATCAGTCCGCGTTCATGTCCCTGAATTATTCTTAAACTTGCTGGTGATGTTAGGCCATTCTCATCTTAGGAAGGCCGTATAATAAATTTTGCAGCAAACAAACATATGAAAATTTATTGATTGTAAAAACTTCTGGTTTTTCAATCAATGATCAAAACAAATTTCGTGCATCATAATTGAACCGGGATGGCCCATCCGGTCATGCCAAACAATAAATCCATGAACCAACTTCAAGTTGGTGCCAGCTTCAGGCTGCGCAAGCTGTGTATTTAAACACTTAAAATTGCTAGCTCCAGCTAGTGCATTCCAGCTTCTGGCTGGATATGTTAAGTTTCAATTACTTAACTGCTAGCTTCAGGCTGCAATACATGTGTCAATATTAGGCTTATTCCTGCCACTCATGTCGAAAAGATCAGAATTATTGGACAATAATTAAAGTGGTGGCAGACATTTCCAAAAGCAAATCCTCGAGGATTGTAAAGTTTTGAAATTTTCTGAATAATAATATAATCCACCGAAAAATCTTCTGGATCATTTCGGGGACACCTGGCTGTCTATGCTCAGGCTATAAAATGGGGGAAGGATTACATGGGAAGATACAGGAAAAACTCATAGATATAGAAAAATTCATCAGAGCAAAGAAACAGAAAACTCAACCAAGACAAAAATGCCTTCCCCAGCTACTGTTTTCTTTGTTGAGGGTGCCTCACTAGGCAGAAGAAATAGATTGGCCTATAGCATGGTAAATGAACAACAAGAGGAACTGCCTAATGATCTGGCGAGAATTCCTCGTTTAGTGTTTGTAGATGAGCCATACTCGTCTAGGTTCTTTGTGACTCCAATGGAAGAGACTTTCTTCCTGGAGGACCAAGGTAATCTCAGGACAAATTTTTATGGCTCAGCTAACTCTATAATGTTTTTCATATCTGCTAGGATGTAGGAATTTCAGCTAGAGCCTTCATGTCAAATTTTAGATCAAAGTAGTTATTATCAGGTTTCCATGATGGCTCGGAGCGTCCCAAGGGTGACTGGGTTACCACCTACATGGCCTAAGGTACGACTTTTATTGTGGAATTGCAGGGGTATAGCAAGAAGGTCTCAAGACGTTGTGCGTACCTTAAGGGATCTGAAGAATCAGTACAAACCTAACATGGTACTGATCACTGAGACTTTGTGGCAAGCAGGAGAGAATCATGGTGTGATTCCACTACGTTTTCCTCCAACGAATCGGTTTGAGATACCTGGAGAAAACAACGGAGGTGGTATGTGGTTCTCCTGGAACGACAGTGTTAGGGTCAACATTAATGGTGAGGCTCAGAGTTTCAGGGTTAATGTTGAACCCAACAGATAGATTACTTGTTTAAACATATGTATGAGAACCATTCTTCTTTGAATGTTCTCCAGTTATGTATCCGTTTATGCAATAATAATATGCATATTTATTTTGAGCCTTTTCCATTTATTATCTCATTTATGCCCTCAGGCACAAATAATTATACTGTTTTATTCGCTTCAGGGAATAGATCTGAGTCAATTCATCGGGATCCATAATAATTCATTTTATTACTAGGGGTGTCTGTACTCTTCAAGAGTATATGCTCTTCCAGAGCGTAAATATACGATCTTCTAGATCATATTTAAAACATGCGTTCTTCAGGAACATATTCGGATTTATGCTCTTCTGGAGCGTGGTAATCTTTTTCTCATTTCGAGAAGTCATAATATGTTATATTGACATCCACACATATAATTCTCCCCCTGTGGATGTCAATTGTGCATTGTCTTCGAGACTAATGCTTGAGGCATTATTCTAGAAACAATTATAAAGTATTGAAAAGTAAATAAAATAAATTGCAATGCTTAATAATTTAAACTGAACATAAAATAAAATTGAATATAAAATGAATTGCTCCTTCAGGGTAAGCAAGCATAATATCCATCTTCTGGTGGTCATATAATTTCCATCTTCTGGTGGTAATAGTGTTTATTTTTTATTTTCCTTTGGAGGATCTTCAGGATCTTTTGAACAGTAAGACTTCCAGTCTTCGTTGTATTTTCTTTTATTGAGTCTGCTGGACTCTTATATTTAGTCTTCCAGACTATTATCATATAAATGCATTTTAGCATTTAATTCCCATGATAAATTTCTTCTGGAAATTTTTGCGGGCCTCTAATTCAAGTAACATAATCTAAAGACTTAATTAAAATAAATTAACATGGGCCTTTTATTAATTTGCCCAATGAAGAATTAAATAACTGAAAATTAAAAGCAATGGGCCTTACATAAATTAGCCCAATTAAAATGAAATTATCGCAAAGCAAATGCGATGGGCCTTATACGAGCCCAATGAAATCGTAAAGAAATTAAAACGAGAAATTAAATACAATGGGCCTTATATGAGCCCAATTGAAATGTAAAGAACAGAATATTAAAATATATAAAAAAACAATAAAATAAATACAATAGCCTTCCGGGCTTCCCGGAAAAAAAAAACCCAAGGTATCGAATTCCGGCCAAACACTTCTGGGCTTGCCGGGAAAATCCCGAGAAGCTAAATTTCGGCCAAACATTTTCGGGGCTTGTCGGGAAAATCTCGAGGTGTCGGATTCCGATCAAACACTTCTGGGTTTGCCGGATTCCGACCAAAAATACTGTTCACCGTACAGGAAAATTAAATGCTATGGGCCTTTTAATAGCCCAATCGGAATTTAAATAAAAAAAACAGAAAATATGCTTACTCGATAAATCTTTCAGCAATAATATATAATATATATCATACTTATACCCGGTTATTATTCCGGTATATACTCTGATAATTTCATTTTCTCCCCTTTTTTTTTCTTTTTTTTTCTCTCTCTCTTTTTTTTTTTACCGGGTCTGGGCTGTGAATAGTGCAGCCCATACACATAAACAGTGCAGCCCAGGCTCATAAACAGTGCAGCCCAGGCACATAAACAGTGCGGCCCAGGCGCATAAAACAGTGTAGCCCAGGCCCAGGAGTCCAAAATCCGTCATCCCGCGGGTCAAAAGAAAACCCGACCCGGACCACGACCCGTCCGGGTCGTCTTCAACCTTCAGCTCACGGGTCACCGGCCATGGCGAGTTGCAGGTGGCGCGAACGGGGCTGCGAGGATGAACGGGGCGGCGCGAGGTCGTGTCTGTGCGGCAGCGGTGCAGGCGACAACGGCAACTGTTGTCGGTGGCGGCTGGCTGCTGGAGCGGTTGCGGCTGGCGGCTGCAAGTGTCTCGTCCGTCATGCGTGGAGGAGGAGAGGCGAGGCGGCGAGCTGAGCGGCAGGACCGGTGAGGAGGACGGCCGGTCCTGGCGGCGTGCGAGGGAGGAGGATGGCTGCAGGGGGGACCAGGCCCGACTGAGCTCGCCGGGTCAATGGGCGTGGCCGTCGGGTCATGGCGTCCTGGCGGCGCGTCAGGCGGCGACCGAGGACAGGGGCATCGCCGTTCTGTAGCCGACGGCACGGGCGATACTTCGGTGGCGACGGTGATGTGAGTGGCGGCACGGAACTGGCTCGGATGAACAGTAACCGAGAGGTGAAGCCACTGTTCATCCTTAGTTTTTCTCCGGTTTCCTTCATTCTTTATTTTTGGGTTTCTCTTTTTTTCGGTTTACTTTTTTTTTTTTGCTTGGTAGAGGCAATCGATGCTGATAACGTGTTATAGATCTAACGTTTATAACATTGAGAAGGTTAACTGGAAAGATGAAGAGGAAGAGAAAAAGGAAGATGAGGGGAAAACTCAGTAACCAACTTAGCATTTCATTTTCATGTACAATATATAGATACAGAAGGTAGGTTGAGTTTTGTCTTTTAATGACATCCAAAAACTACCACGTTTTATAACAGAAAGTTATTTTTTGTATGTTTTCTTCTTATGAGAACGAAAGATTTCTATTGAAAATATCAAATAAAGGTCAATTACGTCCTTCCAACTAGACCTGGCAAAACGGGTATTGACACAACAACCTGATACGAAATTAGCAGGTATAGGTCAGAGATTTTCAACCCGTTTAGTTAAATCGGTCGACCCGACACGACATGAAAATTAACAGGTCAGGTGCAGGTTGACCCGCCAACCCGATGGGTACCTATTTATGACCCGATTATATTTAGGGTATAGATATTTTACTGATTTAATACAAGACTTATTTATTATTTAAGATCAAAGTTAGTAAAATTATCTAAAAATATTTTTATAAATACTTTAAAATATCATTACATTATGATTCTAGAATTTATAATTTTATTTAATATATGAAAGAATCTAAATATATGCCTATTTGCTTAAAAAATACAATGACTTGTGCAATATAGAAAAATTTCAAATTGATTTTTAGGCTTGCTAGATTTAATAGTTAACCCGTGGATTAACCCGAATCCGACACGATAATAAACAAGTTGGACACGACATAACACGATTATTAAATGGGTTGGGTCGGATTGAAGAATTAGAACCCGTTTACCTGTTCAACCCGACACAAATCCGACACGATAACACGACTTGCCAGGTCTACTTCCAACCAAATTATATAGAGAAGTTTATATTGACAAGTTGTTGAGATGGGACAAAGAAAATCCACCCGACGCAAAAGAAATTTCATTGAGTTCACAAGGTGTAAACGAGCTGAGTGGAGCCCCATGAGAGGCGGCTCAAGCTTGTCTCCGCCGTTTTTCGAGCCTTTTCTAGTTATTTTTTTTTGTTGCAAACATATGAGTTTTTATTAATCACAACAATCCTTACATAAGATGTTAACAAGGGACTGCGGGGTGCAGAGACCAAATGAAGGACAACTAAAATTGATTGACATTCTTTGCTAGTCAGTTTGCTACTCTATTGGTTGACCTTGGGATTTTAGTGAAATCACAATACAGGAAAGAAGTAGCCAGCAACTTTATTTATTGGACAAGTGTTGCAATTTCCCATGGGATAGATGTTATACCCGTAATCCCTTCCCACACACCTTGTGAATCAGACTCCACGGATACATGGCCATATCCCGTAGCTGAAGCTAGTAAGACTGCTTCTTTGACAGCCATTGATTCAACCATCAATGCGAAGTTTGCCGTACTCCTTTTTGTTGCCCCATCAATAACAATACCATTGCTATTGCAATAGCAGATACCCATCCCCATCTTTTGGCTTTGTACATGAAAAGAAGCATCACAATTAATTTTGATAAATGCAAGGTCAGGTCTTATCCATTTAGCTTCATGTAACTCCCTCGTTGGATTAGTCTCATTACTAGATTGTTCATGCACATTCGCAAACTCATTGTAAGCCACTTATGCCACCCTCAAAAAAATTTGAGTCCCCCTTCTTCTTTTGCAAGTGTGAGTTTGTCCCAGCTTAACCAATGCATTTTAGACTTGGTTTCATCCCCTCCCAAAAAAATGCCGCTATCACGCTATGGAATTGTTTGCAAAAAGTAGTAGGGAACCACTGAATAAAAGCATCACATAGGTTAGTATGGCTGAAATCACTGATTTGATCAAAGTTTCTCTACCAGCTTCAGATAGAAGGTTCTCCTTCTAAGAAGTCAACTTGTTGCAAATTTTTTTCCATCACAAATTGAGAGTTTTCTACCTTGACCTTCCTTACCAAGGTGGTATTCCTAAATAGGATCCATTACCTTTTGCTTCTACCATTCTTATGGCCATGCAGATTTCCTCTCTAGTCTTATCAGGAGTGTTACTACTAAAATACAGTTTTGATTTGTCGTAATTAATCATTTGGCCTGACTCCTTGCTATGCTGATTAACAATATGCAGTAGATTCTGGGTGTCTTCAACAGTAGCATCCCCAAATAGCACTGTGTCATTTGCATAAAAAAATATGGCTAATATATGGGCAGTATCTATTCATTGTGAATCCCCTTATGAAACCTTGTTAATATCCTTTCTCTAGTCTTCCAGACAACCCTTATGAAGTTAAAGTAAAGAGAAAAGTAGATAAAGGATCTCCTTGTCTCAATCCATGAGGAGCAAAAAATTCAGTTGGTTTACCATTAACCAAAACAGCATACTTGACAAACATCACGCAACTCATAATCAGTTGAATCCATTTGATCGAGAATCCCATACACCTCAATACTTCTTCTAAATAGTTCCACTCCAATTTTTCATACAACTTGCTTACATCTTGCTTTAGCAAGACATTTTGATATTTCCCATCCCCCTATTCCGCATGGAATGTAAACCCTCATGAACAATAAGAATGTTATCATGTATACTCTTGTTGGGTACAAATGCTGCTTGTGTTTTTGACATTTCATCAAACGGTTTGCCAAAATTTTAGAAAAAATTTTGTATACAAAATTACAGCAACTAATTGGTCTAGACTGCCCCAAGTTTTTAGGCACCTTCACCTTCAGGATGAGAGAGATATATGTGACATTGAATTCTACCAAATATGTCCTGAAGAAAAGAAACCTCTTATTGCTGCAACCAAATCATCCTTCACGATTTCCCACTACTACGAAAAAAACTCCTTGAAATCCATCCGGTCCCAGAGACTTACTAGGTCCCTTTGAAAAGACCACCTTCTTCACCTCCTCCTCAGTAATCTCTGCCAATAATTCTCCATTTATCTCCTTATTAACAGAACAAGGAATCACATTGTGCAAATCATCTGAAGGTAAGGTGCCACTAGATTGATACACTTGTTTGTAATATGAGAAGATCTCCTCTTGTATCTCAGCTAGGTCTGCTAGCCATTCCCCATACTTCCTTAGTAGGTTACAAATCCTATTCCTTGATCTTCTTTGTAGAGTTGTGGCACGGAAAAAACTTGTATTACAATCCCCGCCTTAATCCATTTCATCCTTGTTTTCTGGGCCCAATACACCTCCTCTGTTTTCCATTCCAGTTCCAGTCTTTTAAGAATAACTTCCTCCTCTCTCTTGACTTGATTTGTATAAGGTTGTGTCTGTAACTGCTTCAACTGCTCCAATAAATGAGAGACTGTTATTTTAGAATTATTTTTTTTTCCTTTCTCCACTTGATTAGCTCCAGCCTTGAGAGTTTGATTTTTCTAGCCATTCAGAATTGCCTTGAACCATAAATCTCCAAATTCTTCGCCTTATCAATACTTCCTTACTCCCTTTCTCTTCTATCCACCTTGCATCAAAAAAAAAATCTACTCCACTCCTTGTCCTGCTGCCCAGTCAAATTTAGAACAAGAAGTCTATGATCAGAACCAACCATAACTTCATTACATAGTTTAGCTTCTGGCCAGCACAATCTCCATTCCATGTTTGCTGTTAGAATATGATCAAGCTGCATTGAAAGAAGGGAAAATGTGCTTTTATCTTTTGCTTTCAATTGTAACTGTTGTCTTTTGAATTAATGCTTTGTTTAATTTAAAGTAGCTGTTAAGATAAGCCTTCGGAAAATAAAGGGTTTGCATGCTTATTAATTGTGTCAAGCATGCCAAGACTTAATCAAGTGTCCTAGTTAGCTCCTAATTAGTAGGCTACACTTTTTTTGTTGTATAAATAGCTACCGATTGTTTGTGGAAAAACTATTAGTTTTCCCATCCCTAAGTATAAGCTTAGTGTTTTGAGGTGTTCTTTGTATTTCTGGAAAATTCCCACAATTTGTATGTCAGGCCAACACCAAAATTTTGCAGCAGTTTCTGTCCGAGTTCCTACAAGTGGTAGCGGAGCGTGATTATTCTTAAGGGACCTGCTCTTTTTTGATTGGTTAGAATGGTGTCTGAATGGATGGTTGCTGCAAGACTAAGGGAAGTTCTTCGATGTTCTGACATCGATACAATGACAATAAACATGTTGTGCGAGAAGATGGAAGAAGAGTTTGGCCTTGATTTTTCGGGCAGAAAATCGTTCATTAAAGATCAAGTGATTCCATTCCTTGAAAGTGATGAGTTTGGGAGCAATGAAAATGAGGAGATTGATGAAGATGAAGAAGCCAATTCAGAGGTAACAAATGGCTCTGATTTGATTGCAAAGGATGAAAATGAAGATGTCATTAGTAAGAGTTATGATTTTATTGAAGTTGATGAGACTTTTATTGATTATAGTCTTGAAAATGCTATTGAATCTATGAAAAGTGATGATTCTGGAGTTGTTACTTGTGAGGATTTTTGTTTGGAGTTCAAAGGTTACTCCAATTATAAATTAATTAATGTTGAGAGTGGGAATGATAGTTCAGGTTTAGAACTACCTGGAATAGAAAATATTGTTGCCATTAAACATTGTGTTGATGAGTTTGTTGGATGTGAGATTCTAGAAATGAATGAAAATGGCAAAAACCAGAAAATCAAAGTGTGGAAAAAGGTTGACATACATATTGAAGAGAAGTCATTAGAGTTCTACGATTTGTTTGATCTTTCAACTGCGAAGAAAAGATGTTCTGCAAAGAAGAGGAAAAGAAAAAGAGAAGGGAGAGGTCTTAGGTCTGTTCACCAAGTCTTTGACAAGAATCAGATTCAAGTTGTTGAAGAGGTCTGCTGAAGTTGAAAGTAAAGATGAAGTTGAAGGACAACTTGCTCATGGGAGAGTGTTAGAATATGATCAAGCTGCATTGAAAGAAGGGAAAATGTGCTGTTATCTTTTGCTTTTTGTTGTAACTGCTGTCTTTTGAATTAATGCTTTGTTTAATTTAAAGTAGCTTTTAAGATAAGCCTTGGAAAAATAAAGGGTTTGCATGCTTATTAATTGTGTCAAGCATGCCAAGACTTAATCAAGTGTCCTAGTTAGCTCCTAATTAGTAGACTACTCATTTTTGTTGTATAAATAGCTACCGTTTCTAGTGATTGTATGTGGAAAAATCATTAGTTTTCCCATCTCTAAGTGTATGCTTAGTGTTTTGAGGTGTTCTTTGTATTTGCTATGGCTCTATCTTTTTTTGGTCTGAAACCGGATCATATATTGAGATATATGCAAAATGTGGTACAAGGCAAAATCAAAACACATAGCTTATGGCTCTATCTAGTTTAGCTTCAAAATGACCTTCTCCTGTCCTTTTGTTGGACCAGGTATATCTGCTCCATTTGCATTCCAACTCCAGCATGCTATTTTCAAACATAAAATCACAAAGTCTTTTGCTTGCGACTACCGCACACCTGCCCCTCCCTTCTTGTCTTCCATATTTAGCAAGGCATTGAAGTCTCCAATGAGCAACCACTTATCCCCAGTAATTGGTTTGAGGTCATCCAGGTTAGACTAGAAAGCCGGCCTATCCGTAGCTTTCGGAGGACCATAAACTAAACTGCAAACAAAGGAATTTCCATCCGGCAAACTCACTCTCACATGAATGTAATTAGGCCACGAACCCAGTTTTTGACATTTGAAACTATCCTTCCACCAAACTGCCAGTCCACCTGCCTTCCCTACAGGATCCACATAAATGGCGTGGTCTACTCTGGACCCATAACCCTTCTCTTCCTTTCCAATTTTACTCTCTGCTGCTTTGTTTCTATAAGAAAGACCAAGTCTGGTTTGAATTTACATTTCAATTCCAGCAGTCCACTATGTTTCAAAGAACTACCCAGACCACGATAATTCCACACTAATAATGACATACTGTAACAGCAAGGCTCTTGTAAGAGCAACTCTGTAAAGTCTCATAAAAGAGCAACAGTACTACCAGATTGCAATAACACCAGCAAATTCGCTATCACAGCACAAGGCAAAGATGAACTGGAACCATACATGTAACTTAGTTTAAGAAAGTAGAGGGCTTACTTTCGTACTGCACCATCAGCTTAAAGAAGCTTTCTACCCCATGTTGATAGCCACCGTCAAAGTTCCAGCAAATTTTGGCCTGGATCTTGCCGAAAATGCACCAACTATCCGTTACCAGCAGAGGCACTTACTAATAGAGAGAGAGAGGAACTGCTAGTCCGAAAAGAATGCGTCCTTTTCTCAACCAAATTGTGGTATACGGCAATCCTAGTTAATATTGGAGCTTGATTGAGCTTTAATGTGCTTGTTTAAACTTTATTTTTTTTTTTACCTTAAATTCAAGTAAAATTGATTAAATTAAACTCAAATACGTATGATTAAGCTTGAAATAACCAATTCTAAGCAGAAAAAAATAATTAATAAAATCTAGTCTAATCGTAATAACGGATTAAAGACTAAAGCTATACACTTAGTTAGGCTCGATTAGGAGCTCAATTAGGTTTTGAGCCTAGCGAGTTGAATGCGACTAAACTCAAACTTGAGTTGAGCTAAATAAATTCGAGAGAGGTTCGAGTTTTCCTCCAAGCCGATCTCGAATAGATCACGATTATGCTCGGCACGTTTATATCCTTCAGTGGCTTGTCCGAGCACCCTCAACCTAAGCTTTATTTTACCTGAAAAAACTCGAGACTATCACACTAATTACACATTGGTGTGTTTTCTTCCTAAAAGTAATTTGTTTTAACTCTTGAATAAAATTCATTAATTGATAAGAGAATAATTCATTAAATTGATAACTCTAATCTCATATGATTTTGAGTTCTTCAAATAGAGTAAGCAACTGGCTTAATTAATTTGGATTCAATTAGCATTTCCATTAGTTTGAGAATTCCAAGCCCATCTAAATACCATTATAAGCGCCCCATATCTTTTTTTTTTTAAAAAAAAAACACCTGGACGGACACAATTTATAACCATTAAATTCTGAATAAATTTTAGAAATGAGTGTATTGAATTGACTAATTTTACAAATTCGCACATGAAATTGAGCTGCATATATACAAAAATTTTTGTATATAATTTGGTTGTAATTTACTATTGGTTAAACATAGCCTTTGTTATATTTGATTTCATGCCATCAACTGGATATACTTGCATATAAACTGTGCAAACTAGGGCTCATTACAAGGTATTGTTTTTTTTTGAACATCCATTACAAGGTATTGTTGGTATTTCCAATAGTGTGACGGAGTGATCTGCTTATGTTGGGATTGGTACTTGCCTCCAAAAAAATGAAACTTTGAGAAGAGGCTCCCCATGTCTCTGCTTTTGCAATGCGATTGTTGTTGAAAAAAAATTTCTTTCATACAAGGGTACATGAGGCTTGGTAAAACTTCTCTAGGATATCCTACAGTTACCTCTTTTTTTTTTGTCGGAAGCATAGCGTGATTAACATTCATACCAGGAACAATTACATAGCACACTGTTTGTAGAGATAAGCTAAAACAATATTACAATAATAAGTCTGAGGCTAGGAAAAGAGATACTAACTTTGAAGCACTTTGTTTTCTCTCTGTCATCAACAGTGAGCTACAGTAGAAAAGAAAGAACCAGCGACACCATTTCCAATCTCCACCACCATCTCCGGCGAGGTAGAGCATGGCGTGAGGAGCCCAACTTCCCCCGGTGTGATGCCTCGCAACCAGTCCCATCCACCGAGTCTCCACAACGACAGGCCTGCAGCACCAGAACGAGGTTGAAGACAAGCGAGCCGCCACACGCCGCGCCTCTGGCGCGCGTGCCACCCTCTCTCTCCCACTCTTCGGCCGTCGCAGTCATGGACGAACCACCGGAGGCCCTGGCGACAGCTGTCCTCCCTACTGGTCGCAACTCCCGACCCCAAAGAGTGACCTCCAGTCCCGTTCACCGCCGACGGTCCCGATCCCGTGAAGTGGTTGCCTCTCCTCCCACAGGAGACAGGCTTCGGCCATCCTCACCCCCCTGTTCCGACAGACCGGAGCTTCTTCACCAGACTCTACCACCGGCCCCTTTGTTCCTGACCCTCCCTCGTCCCCAACCGTACAGCACGGACCACCAATGGTCCAGGAGCTAGAGCGCCCGACCTTAGCTGCCGCGACCCCAGACTTGCCTGAGCTCCCGTCACTGCCTCAAACCGACCAGGAGAACTCAAAGATTGCCGACCCAGATGTGCTCATGGAGGCAACCAGGCCTACGTACCGAGACTCTCTCTTTGGCGGGCCTAATCCTTTGTACCAATCGGACCCTTGGGAAATCGAAGGCGAAGCCGAGTACGAGGACGGTGATCTGATTGTGTCCCATATTGCAGGCGTGCCTAACCTGGAGTTATCCGAGCCGTTCAAAGCTTGCTTAGATAAACAATGGGAGAATGCCGTAGTGGTCAAACTGTATGGGAGAGCCATCGGCTACAAGGCCCTCCACACCCAATTGCAAACCCTTTGGAAGCCAACCGGGGCGTTCAAAATTTTAGACCTCGAAAATAATTTCTACTTGGTGAGATTCTGGGCACCCCAAGACTTCATTCACGCCTTGACTGATGGTCCCTG
>JAKUCV010001640.1:0-10703 GCA_028386065.3 Turnera subulata | reverse complement strand
TACCTTGTACAAATGGGTCCTAACTTCTCTTGCTCTTCTTTGCACTTCAACTCTTGATCATATCTTTACTTGAGTACTTGATCACTTTGGTTGAGTGCTTGTTTGCTTGATTTCTTTTTGCTTCATCTTGGTTATGATCTTGGTTTGTCATTTATCAAAACCTGTAATAAGTGAACCATGAAGACATAGGTTCTAACAAATTCAAACCAAGACACCTCACCTGACCCATTCGGTCTCCGTGAAGTTATCTTCGTACTGTACAACAGGTATGACGTGCTGGCATCCCACTCTCCAACGAACCACCTACCCTGCCATCTTATCGATAATGCCAACCCATCCTCCTTTACACCCACGCTGACCCCTTCCCAAGAAATTACAGCAGCCAACACTCTTTCCACTACCGAGGTCCCTGTTCCGGGGCCCAACGCCCCTCCAGTTGCTTCAGTACTATCTCCCTCAAACCACTCTCACCTCCCCTCCCAACAACATATCGGCCCACCCACCTCCAGGGCCCTGGTGCCTTATCCTGACAGCCCACCACTCTCCCTCCACTCTCAAGACACCCAAACCCTGGTTCCGCCCAATTCAAACCTACTTCAAGCCCAACAATCTCCCCTCCCTATCAGCCCATATCATGAGCCAATAACCCAGCATAACCTTAGCCCAATTTTGATCCACCACTCTCTTATCAACCCCCCAATTCCCTTCTCGCCCGCACCTGAACTGGTAATCTCCCACTCTCTTCCAATTTTTTCTAACCCTCATTCTCCCACCCCCTGTATCCCCAACTTCCCTCCCACAAATTCCACGCCAGCTGCCAATCACTCCATCATTCCCTCCTCCCCTCTTTCTTCTACCTCAGCCTCAGTCACCAAACCAGACCCCATAATAGATTCCAGTCTTAATGACCTCCCCACCCTTTCCTTGACCGTTAAGAAGCAATTCTGAACCTAGAAAAAAGGGTCTTCAAGGTTATACAGGAGGCAAACGGGACGAAGGAAAAGAAAATGAAGAGAATCACTGATAGAGGCAGTGTCGATACCATCCAGTCTACCAATTCCAGTGATATCCGGCTAGTTAATCGTAGGTTACTCAATGAATCTACTTCAAGGCCTCCTTTCCTGTTCAATTCCATCGAAGTCAACAAAACTATAGAAGTGGGCAATAGTATTGGCTGGGATATTTCGGAGAACGAGGAAGCAGTTGAGAGTGTCATTGGCGATTTGGTTGTTAAGGAGAGTACAGAGGGGGTTCAATCCCGCTCTGAACTTTGAACCCTTCAACTATTCTGGCGCCCTATCTATTTATGATTAGTTGCCTATCCTGGAATGTTAGAGGTCTCAACGCACCTCATAAACAAAAGAAGGTACGTGACCTCGCTCTTAAGTACTCTGCCTCTGTTGTTTTCCTCTGTGAAACTAAATGCTCCAATTGGGGCCGCTTCAACTTCTCCAAGTGTAGGGGTGGATATAATTTCGATTTTCTATCCGTTGATTCAACCGGAAATTCTGGTGGCTTGGCACTTCTCTGGGACCCCTCGGTCTTTTCCTGCCTTAATTCATCTTGCGGCAACAATTAGATTTTGGTGGATGGTTGTTTTGCTGACGGGTTTCATGTCTCTCTCTGTGGAGTTTACGGTCCTCCATCCCTAGATGACAGGTTAATTCTTTGGGACACTCTGCTATCCCTCAAATCTACCTTTCCCTCCCCATGGCTCATCTTCGGAGATTTCAACGAAACCCTTTTGCCTCAAGACCGTAAAAGCTCCCGAATCTGCAGAAGGGGTGCTGCTGCGTACGCTGACTTTCTTAGCTCCATGAAACTCCAAGAAATTCATCTGAAAGGGAGATCATACACCTGGGGAAACTTCAAAGATGCCAGCCATATCGATAGAATGTTTGTGGAAGCTCACTGGATTCTTTCTTTCCCATCTATTTCGCTCCAAGCCGAGTCCAAAGGGCCCTCAGACCATTGCCCCCTTATTCTGCGGGAAGCCCAAATCAATTGGGGGCATAGGCCGTTTCGTTTCTTAGATTGCTGGTAGATTGCTGCCAACTTTGAATCGTCTCTCAAAAACATGTGGGATTCTCTATCATCTAAATTTCCTGGCAGGTATTCTGTAATTCGAAAACTGAGTGCCCTCAGGGCCTGTCTTAGGGACTGGAATAAATCTTCTTTCGGGGATGTCAACCTTGCTCTGCAAAGCATCCAGAAAGAAATCGATGCCCTTGATATGGTTGCTGAAGGTAGAAACTTATCCCAATCAGAGTGGTTGCGCCTCTCATCTCTCAAGACTGATCGAGCCATCAGACGTCGACAATCCGAGTGTCTATGGAAACAAAAATCAAGACTACAGTGGTGCCGATTAGGGGACAAAAATTCCTGTTTTTTCCACATTATTGCAAGTAACTGAGGCCAGAAAAACTCCATCTCCTCCATTATCTCTGGGCACAATGTTTTGTGCACACCACTGGACATCAAGAACGCGGCCACCACTTATTTCTCTAATCTGTATAAAACTCCACATCCTCATCGACCCAAATTTGGCTCTATCCCTCTCCACCGCTTGTCCCTGGCACAAGCTCAACTTCTGGAATCTCCGGTTTCTCCTGAGAAAATCAAAACCGCGGTTTGGGATTGCGACAGTTCAAAATCACCAGGTCCCGACGGGTACAATTTTGGGTTCTATAAAAAGAGTTGGGAATTTATTGGCACAGATATCTGTTTCTTAGTCACTGAATTTTGGCGTACTAGGACTCTTCCGAAGGGAATCAACAACGCTTTCTTGGCTCTTATCCCAAAGAAAAAGGATGCCTCCACCTTTGCTTACTTCCGGCCCATTAGCCTCATAAATGGGCTTTACAAGATCATTGCTAAGATTCTGGCCTCTCGCCTTAAGCCCTTCATGCCCTACTTAATCTCCCCTCTCCAAACAGCTTTTATTGAAGGCCGCTCCATCCTGGACAGCGCACTGGTGGCTTCTGAAATTGTTGATACTCTACGCCGTAAAAAAGAAGGTGCCTTCATCTGGAAAATTGATTTTCAGAAAGCGTTTGATTCTATTTCTTGGGAATTCCTCCTGGAAATAATGGAGAAGATGGGTTTCAACCCCTGTTGGTGTAGCTGGATCTTTCAGTGCCTCTCCACATCTAAACTGGCAGTATTGATTAATGGGTCCCCTTCATCGGAATTCTCTATGCACCGGGGCCTCAAGCAGGGCGATCCTTTATCTCCCTTCCTATTCAATTTAGCAGCCCAGGGTCTCTGCGCTATGATCAAGCAAGCGGTTAATTGGAATCTGATAGAGGAGCTTCATATTGGAAGTTCTTCCTTTTCAATACTTCAATATGCCGACGACACTGTCTTCTTTTCTCCAGACAATCTAAACTCCCTCCTTAACCTCAAGCGATGCCTCCGTTGTTTTGAGGCTATGTCGGGTCTTCACATCAATTTCCACAAGAGTAGCTTAATTGGTGTCCATGTGTCCTCCAACCGATTAAATGAAGTGGCTGGGCTTTTGCATTGTCGTCCTGATCGGCTCCCCACCACCTATCTCAGCCTCCCCCTTGGACGCAATATGCCTCAACTCTCACCCTGGCAACCAATAATCCATCGCATTGAAAAGAGGCTTGCAACTTGGAAAGGGAAATTCCTCTCCATCGGCGGAAGAGTGACCCTCATTCGCTCAGTTTTATCTAACCTCCCCATTTACTACATGTCTCTTTTTAAAATTCCTAAATGTGTTGTTAGGAAGATTGTATCCTTGCAGAGACGTTTTCTATGGAGTGGCGACATAGATCGCAAGAAGATTTGTTTAATAGCATGGGAAAAACTTCCTAAGCCTCATCTCGGCGGTATGGGAATTGAGTCCGTCTCTCTTAAGAACACCTGCCTCCTCTTCAAATGGATGTGGAACTATATCTACAAGGACACCAATCCAACCTCCATTCCAATCTGGAGGTCCATCATTGCTGACAAATGTCTGGTGGAGAAACCTGATTCCTTACCCACCTTTGATCCCCGCAAATCATCCCCAATCTGGAAGAATATCTCCTGTAATGTTGCTACTGGGACGTCCAATATGTCAACCCTCCTAAATCAGGTTCGCTTTAATATTGGTGATGGTGCTGAGTGCAAATTTTGGCATGACCACTGGCTACCTGGCGGCTCCCTCAAAACTCGTTTCCCCAGACTCTTTTCTATGGCTTTAAGTAAAGATACAAGTGTGAAGGATGTCATGCACTTCGCCGGTAACTGCTGATCTTGGAATCCAGCTTGGCGACGCTCTCCTTTTTCCTGGGAGGTTGATGACATCAATGAAATTAAAAGACTCTTGACTGGCGTTGTACTCAGACCCTCTCATTCGGATTCTTGGCACTGGACTGGCTGCAAGACCGGTTCCTACTTAGTTAAGTCTGATTACCTCTCCCTTCATCTTCATTCTCATCAGCCACTCAATCTCCCTTTTGTGTGGCTATCAATTGTACCACCAAAAGTAGAGTGCTTTGCATGGCTGTTACTCCAAAGGGGCATATGCACGAGAGATACACTTCTTCGACGCCACATCATACCTAAAGAGGATTCCCTCTGTCCTTTCTGTTCTGATTCCATTGAGACGATCACTCATCTTTTTACCCACTGCCGTCGCACTTGGATCCTTTGGAGCAAAATTTGCAGATGGTGGGGGGTGGAATGGTGTGCGCCCTGCGATTTCGCGTCTCTCCTCTCTCAATGGTTCCTGCTTGGTGGGGATTTCAAAGCTACCTCCCAATGGCTCGTTATCTTCTTTGCGGCCTTGTGGTCAATCTGGTTGGCACGCAATAATTTAGTCTTTAATGGCAAGGATGTCATATGGGATCGCCTCTTCGATGTTATCCTTCTCCGAGCTATCACCTGGATCCGGGCTACTCAACCTGCTTTCCCCCATCATCTTACGGATCTTCTTCTTAATGTTGATTGTCATTGAAATTGGAGTAGCCCAAAGCGAAAGCTGTCCTACATTTAACCAGTAACTAGTATAATTTTCCTGCTGTTTCTCCATCGGCGTTCTAGGGTGAATCTCTTGACTGTACTTGTACATTATGTTCCTTTATGCTTGTAAATTTCCTTGCTTATTCAATAACAACATCGTCATATCAAAAAAAAAAAAAACGCAAAATGCGTTGGGGCTAAATATTCATCAGCACTACGAGTTATAGCCAAACGCCTCAAGTGATTTGCGAAGTCATATTTAGTGACAAGATCATAGGCCTTGTAATCATCGATGTAATTAAGGGTGTAGAGGCTGTCGGAAGACAAGTCAACCTCTTTCTTAATCCTGAATGCAGGTTTTACAGAAATCAAAGCGAGGTAATTAACAAGCTGTAAATCTATCGTTTCGGGCATTATAAGAGGGCGAATATATCCCCATTGAGCTCGACATTTGCTGCCGTCGGTGAAATTAAAGCTGATGAACACCTCTGTGGTCTCGTAGATGTCAACACTTCGATCAGGAAAATATCTGGTGGTAAATACTACTGGCACGTACTCAGGCTCAGATTTTTTGATACTATACTTAGAGATTTTACTGCCACTGCCCCGGGACAATTTAGGCTTCCCAGTACTTTTGCTGGAGAAACAACTCCGGGTACACCAGGCCCAGATGAGACCATGTAATATTCAACGTTGGTTTTCAGCCCAGTTTCACCGGCAACACTGCCATCACCAAATGATATTGCCAATATGGAGGAAACAGAGAGAAGGAAGGTAGCTAGGGCTAGTGATAATCTGGTGGCCATCTTTTTTTTAATGATTCTGAACGAGATGCTTTATTAGAAATAAGCACTAGAGTTAGTACCGGTGGAATATGTACAAGGCAAAGATAAATGCATGGAACTCTGCATGAAAGTAAACACACTAGCTATTTACAGTATAGCCATAGGGTATAAGCGCCCTAGGCGAGTATACTGAATTTTCTCCTAATGCCCTCCCAGTTTTTAACTGTCTCTGCTGTTGATATAACACTGCTAGCACTGAATGGAAATCCCGGCTGAAGAGATCTTATCCAGAGCGTAGCATGAACAAGTGCCGTGTCCGCAATACGGTCGATAGGATTAGCACATTTTTGGAAAATCCGCCGGTTTCTCTCCAGCCAGAGAGCTCTAAGTGTAGCTATGCCAATAATGAACCAGGAAGATCGACAATTATTTGGTGATATCAGTAGCCATTGTGTCACAAAATCTTCAAGAGTTGCTGGTGAACACCAAGATACACCCCACCAGGTACAAATCTTACCCCAAGTTTTCGAGGAAAACGGGCATAGTAACAGGAGGTGGTCTCTTGACTCTAGATGAGAATTACAGAGGCAGCAGAGGGATTCAGCTAAGGAAATTATGCCTCTGTATCTGAGATTATCTGATTTTGGAATGCCATTATTGAATGCAAGCCATAACCAACACTCCACTTTGAAGGGCACTAAAGATAACCAAGTAAAAGGCTTCGTTCTTTCATGACCCAGATGAGAGTAAATGTGCGTTCTGCCCCCCTTGGCTGAATAGTCTCTGATCTTGTCATCTTTCCAGATTCTACAATCCTCACGTGTGGGTGAGGTGTTTGTTGCAGCTATCAATTCTTCTATCTTCTCAACCCACTCCAACTCCCATTCTCTCAGAGGTCTGCACCACGAAGATCTCCAGTAAGGTTGCTCATCTTTTAAATTCAGACATTGAGAAACCGATAGGTTCTGACAGCTTGAGATTGAGAATAGTCTAGGATAAAGATTAGCAAAAGAGCCATGAGAGGTCCAATCATCCTTCCAAAAAGAGATTTTGTTGCCATTGCCCACGCAAACGTTAGACCCTGTTGACAGTGGCACTGAAGACTGACTATTAACACTTCCTGATCTCACGATATTGTGCCATGTAGTGGATGCCTTGTCAAGGCAGAACTTAGGAGCCAGCGTAGTACTATCGTCAAGGCACTTCTGTCTCACTAGGTCCTTCCAGACCCGCTCCTCAGTGGAAGTAAAAGACCAAATCCATTTATAGAACAAGCATTGGTTCATGATTGTCAGGTCTAGAATATCCATCCCCCCTAACTCCTTAGGCTTGGCAATATGTTTCCACGCCACAAAACATGTTTTTCTTGATTTAACCAGACCACTCCAGAAGAATCTTCTTTGGATACTAATGATTTTCTTAATCACGGCTATAGGGGCTTGAAATAGGGACATAAAATATAATGGGAGGCCACTTAAGACTGATTTTATTAAAGTTACTCTTCCCCCTATAGAAAGGAACTTACCTCTCCAAGCATTTAACTTGTTCTGGAATTTATCCAGCACTGATTTCCAAGCCGCACTCTTCTTCATATTAGCACCAAGGGGGAATCCCAGATATTTAAGAGGTAGAGATTCCGACTTGCTGTGAAGCATGCCCGCAAATTCCTCCACCTGCCTCTGTCTTAGCCCAATCTCAATGACACTGCTTTTGTGGAAGTTGATTGACAGACCTGACATGGCCTCAAAAATTCTTAAGCATCTTTTCAAGTTGAGCAGGGATTGTAGATCCGCATGAGAAAATAGAATTGTATCATCTGCATACTGTAAAATGGAGACAGATAAATTGTGAATAGAAACCGAAAGAACATATCCTAGGGAGATGGATTTTTAATGATGTTTGGTAAGCGTTCGGCAGCCAGCACAAAAAGAAAAGGGGGTAATGGATCACCCTGTTTCAGCCCCCTACCCATATCAAACTCTTCGGATGGTGTCCCGTTAATAAGAACGGCAAGGGAGGAGGATGATAAACACTGCAAAATCCAATTCCTTCATCACATACCAAAGCCCATAAATTCTAAAACATCTAACAGAAATTTCCAATCAACCGAATCGTAGGCTTTTTTGAAATCCAATTTCCAGATAATAGCCTCCTTTTTGAATTTCTTAAGACTGTGGATAGTTTCATTAGCCAGAAGTGCACAATTCACTATACTTCTGCCTTTGATAAACCCCGTTTGTTGTGAACCCACAAGGGCAGGAATAACTTTCCTGAGCCTGTTGGCAAGGAGCTTAGAAATAATTTTATATAGACCATTTACTAGCGTAATTGGCCTATAATCATCAAAATATGCAGCTTCTTTCTTCTTGGCCACGAGAGTGATAAAGGCTGAATTTGATCCCTTGGGTAGCTTGGCCGATTCGTAAAACTGGGTCACCATGTCAAAAATGTCTTGCTTGACAAGATTCCAACATTTCGTATAGAAAGAAAAGTTGAACCCGTCGGGTCCTGGGGCCTTGGAACTGTTACAATCCCAAACAGCCATCTTCAATTCTTCCATGGTAAAAGGCACCTCCAAGTCTTCAGCTGCCTTAAAATCGAGCCGACGAAAGTTTATAGCACCAATGGATGGTCTAACGTGGGAGGTCTTAGAATATAAATTAGCAAAATAACTTTTGGCTGCCTCTTTCAACCGATCCTGTGCTCTCACCTCCACGCCATCAATTAGCATCGAGTGGATGCAATTCTTTCGTCCACGGTTACAAGCTGATAAGTGAAAAAATCTAGAGTTGCGATCACCGACCTTGCACCAGTTTATGCGCGCTTTTTGGCGCCAAAGAGCTTCGAGTTGTTTGGACTTGATTTCAATTTCCAACTTCAGATCATTTACTCTATTAAGTTCTACTGTGAAGAGTTCCCTCCGATCAGCAGCCCTATCCAAGGTATCTAACTCAGATTGTAAGTTCTTGATACAATTATTCACATCACCAAAAATCTCCTTGTTCCACTTGGCTAAGAGATGTCTCATCATACTGAGCTTTTTTAGGAGACTGAATTTTCTAGGAAACTGCTTGCAGCACTCTTCCCATATAGACGTAACAGTCTCCATGAATGCCAGGTGCTCCCACCATATGTCCAAGAATCTAAAAGGTTTGTGTCCCCTACTAGAAAGATCTTGGAAAAGAAAGAGGGCGCAGTGATCAGAACCCATCTTGCTGCCTGATTTAAAACATAGATGTGGGAACATAATGCACCATTCTAGCTCTGCAAAAATACGATCAATACGGCTGGCAGATCGATAGTTCCCTACGTATACATCCTATCCTTCAGATCAAACACCATCAAATTCATCCTGTTAACCAAATTCTGGAGAGCTGTTTGCACCTCTCTTGTATAACCTTCCACTTTTTTTATCTTTTTTTTTTTTTGTTGCTAACGATATTTATTTATTTTTGTTCCATAAGGAGTTTGTACAGAGTATGTAAAGGAAAACCAGGGACACGTTCCTGAACACGAACGCGCGAAGCAGTGGAAAGAAAAATACAAACAGGACTTGTTCTAGCTAGGCAGATGGATCAAGCGTCTTGAAATTCCTGGATACGCCATGCCAACTACGAACTGCCTCAGCGTTAGAGATGACAAAGGATGCACTGAAAGGAAAGTTGTTCTGAATGCCAACTACGCCATGCCACTTTTTTTATCTGAAGCCTGTAGAGTCTCGTTAAAATCTCCCAAGAGGAGCCACGGGTGAGGGAATGCTTGTTTCAGCTGCAGAAGTTTTTCGAAAAGTTGAACCCTCAAATCGATAGTAGAGGGACCGTAGATTCCTCAAATTGTCACCGTCTTTCCCGTATTTAAGAGTGTCCCTTCTATCGCAATCCAGTAATCAGAGGTACTACTATGAGTGAGTGTAAAAACATCACAATCCCATATGAAAAGAAGTCCACCAGCAAGACCTCTGGAATCCACAGAGATGAAATCTATATTACCTCGCCCCCAAATTTTATGACATAATGAGAGGTTTACGTCACTGCAATTTTTCTCACTGAGAAAGAGAAAACACGCCTGATACTGAGCAACCAAACTAACAACCTGTGATTGCTTTCTAGAGGAGCAAACTCCTCTTACATTCCATGATATGAAGCTGATCATAAAATAGAGAAAATACGCATGCAGCAGGTAATGAGCCTAATCCTCAGTGTGGGATCGCACCCATTCCAATGCTTCTTTTTCTACCAGGTTTCCCACACAATCTTATCTGTTTCGCCAGTGATACCAGTTCTATCCCAGCCGATGATATCACCCAAACAGTTTGTATGTTGGACTTCAATAGAGTTGAAGGAGACGGGTATAGAGGATACAAAGGCTTCATCCGTATTAGCTCTATTATTGCCGCGGTAGATCACAGAATCCGATTCGAACTCAAGGCTCTCAGGAGCTGAAAGGATGCTTCCTTTCATTGACAAAAACTTCACTCTTTTCTTCTTCTTGGGCTCTAAATTTTTCAGGGCTGCAAACACTTTCCTCTCCACCTCTTGTTGTATGATGGTCTGAATATAATCGTCGTGTAGAGGGAAGAACTCGTTATTCCATGATGAGATAGAGTGTGAGATCCTAGAGAAATTAGAGGAGGCTTCACCTTCAAGGAACTGGGGTTTGTAGGGACTTGGGCTAAAGAAGGCAGAGTTTTGTGTTTTTTTTTTTGATGCAAACGATTACTTTTTTTTTTTTTTGATGCTAACGATTTGTATGCTTTATTAAAAAAGAGAAATACAAAGACAAGGGTTACATGTTCCATGCAAACAGAAAAGGACTGTGTGCATGGGGACGCAAGAGTGAAAGTACACAACACTGACTATTTACAAGAAAGACACAAGGAGTCCTGAGCTCCAACTATGGTGGGTTAAGGAGGTTGAAATTTCTGCCAGGGCCACGCCAATTCTTGAG